>JACAGA010000015.1:3814843-4092838 GCA_029231665.1 Morus indica
TTCTCTAATCTTAAGTCTCCAATTGAGATAATTCGAGCGTGATATATGTAAGTTTTCAAACGCTATCTAATGAGCATTTAGGTAGTTGATTCAACATGATGGCCACAAAGATTGGGATATGGAGATCGTATCCTTGGAGACATGTCTCAAAACCCATACGGGCCACTTCGTAGCATGGGTGGTGATTTTAATTTGCACTAGATTACGTCTCTATACTTTGAAATAGCATTTCAAACTACCGGTGTATGATCTTTATCTTTCTTCTATCTACAAATTACTTAGATATCTTAGTGTTTAATAGAATTTCAAAATAGTATACATAGTATTCTAAAGACTACTTAGATATCAGATACTTTATCACTTTTGAAATGAATTTGAAAATGATATAGTATTTTGAAATAGCTTTGAAATTCTTGATTATCTGCTTGACTCTACATTTGACTACATCAGTCATGATTGGATATTTTTCACATATCATCATTTCCTGCATTTGAGTTATGCATTTTATTTTTGATGGTGTTCGATTTTTTATTATTATTTTACCTTCCTAGTTTTATTGTCGTCATCTCTTTTCTCCCTACTGAGCATTTAGCTCACCTACTTTCAATGTTTTCTCTCCTCCAAGGTTAGCAGTTTAATTTACAGCAGAGTAAGTTGATGAAAGTAGACTAAAGGCTTGAGATTCGAGATGGTTTGTTTATCACTATTTCACAATTTTTAATTTTGAGTTGTACTGTACTTTATATATGTAACCTGTAATAATCGACACTGTCCCAAAGTTGTAACATTTTGATAAAAATTATATATGTATAGACTGTTTTAGTATTATTTATAAAAGTAAAACTCCGGAATAATATATTTTAATATTTATTTTATAAATATTTAATTCCTTAAATTTTGTTAATTATTCTTGTTTAATTAAATTAAATTTTTATTTAATTTTCAATAGTTACGGCCTCTCAAATTTTTGAGGTTGTGACAACTATCCATACGAAACCTTTTCCTTTTAATTTAACATGTGAAATTTACACTTTATCATCTCATAATATATTAAATCTCTCACTTAATTCATACGTGAAATCTAATCAAACTTTTAGTATATGCTTCTTTTATTTTTATGGCTTCAACAAGAAAAATGCTTAATAACACTATATGCTTAAGTAGACTTCACTTGTAGGTATTAATGGGTGGTGCTGAGTACCACTGATATCCAATAACGACGAGTGAGAAATTCTTGTTGCATCACAATTAAAGTGGCTGGCATTGAAGTTAAGATAAATTCTACATTACCAAACAGGATTTGTCAATTGCAAGGGGAAATAATGGTGGAGTTTTGAGTATTGTCTCCTCTGGACTCAAGGGTCAGAGCCACCAGCCCATGTATCAACAAATTCAACAGATCTTTTGGTCTTTGTGGTTTACAAGTGTGCAGTATTCAAAAGGCTCGATTTTTTAACAAACTTCTAGAAAATTTCAATAGTCATATAGTTGATTGGTACGGCTGTAGAAATTTTAACCTAGGTTGGTTTTATTCATAAATTCGTGGGTGGCATTGTCAAACCAAATTTCAAACTAAAACTACAATAAAACTATATATATGTTTTTTTTTTTTTTTTTCAAACTTTGTCTTTCGTTTTATCTATCTTGTTCATTTTTCAAATCAAGTAAGCTTGTAATCGTTCACTTTTTAGATTAGGTTCTCAAAAATAGAAGTTTACATTATATTATAGTTAATTTTGTTTTATTTAGAGTTTTAAGTTTGACATGGGAGTATGCTAAAAAGCTAAAATGTGAGATATAACATAAATTGTTTTATGAACTCTAGATTGACAAGGCAATTTAGAAAACTTCAGAAGGACGAACCGTTGCCAATGTAGCTCTGACCCTGCTGCCAAAGATTGTCTTTGGGTCACAATGTATGTAGAATGATAATTACAACCCGTTCATTTTACCGATTCGAGTTTAAAATTTGAGTTTTGCTATAGTAAAAAATTCTTAGAAACAGTCACATCTAACTTTTTTGCTACAGTAAAAGCTCTCACATAAAATCACATACCAACTCAAATTACAAACTCGAATCAGTAAAGTGAACGGGCTAATTCTCCTGAGCATTAGGCAAATTAAATAAGAAAAAAAAAAAACGACTTTCTTGGCTTTGGTGGTTATAGTCCTAGGGAAGAGTTACATACATCCTAATTTGCTGGAGAACAAATACCAATCAACAAAAATTTATGAAAAAAGAAAATTTAAACACAACAAAAATTTAAAAGGGTATAAAAATATATTTATAATTTTTCAGAGGGGGCTTTCTATAAATTTTTAGAGATATTCTTATATAAATATAGGTGAAAAAAGAAAGGAAAAAAAAGTTGAGGGGGGCTAGTCCTTTAGTAGCTACGTCCCCGTGTGTAGCCCAAATCGATTTAAATTTTGAAATTATGAATTAGAGTAAAAATAAAAATAACCTAATTTGTAATTTTCACATTTTTTTAATGTAAAATATAGTATTAATATTTACAATGCGTGTAGTTAGCATTAATATTTATATTGGAAATGATCGTATATTTAATTGTTATTTTCTAATGGTATTAATTTGTATTGAACACTACAAATAAACAAAGGAGTAGTGATTGAAAGTGAAAGAAAGCAAGGTACTTTTACAGATCATTGGCTTACTTTAATTTCATTTATTAATTTTTTTTTTATGGTAACGAGCTTTCATTTATTAATTTATTACTTGTGTGATAAGAATATTGGAACCAAAGTGTGGATTTGCTAACAACTCTCGTTGAATAGAAATTAATAGACAAAGCTAGCTAGGTACAAAAGTTAAAGTCGATCCCATGCTTTAGCTAAAAAAATCGTGTTGGAGAATATGGTAATTGGTGTACTTATTCTACATTTGCTTTGAGATTCCAAATGTTTTTGTATCATTCTTTAGCTTTTCCTAGCATGATGAATATGGTAAATAGGATTCGGGACATTATTTAATAAACTGCGAATATATACATATACAATGTATATTTTGGTGAACAACTGCAAAAATCTTGTTCACCTGTAGTTAACTCATAACTGAGCCATATATATTCAGAATTGATCTTGTTTTTCAGGGTAATTACTTGGTGCCTTTATTTATTTATTTTTAAATTCTTCTGAAGATTGAATATAATATACGAATAGTACACTCATGAATTAAAATCCGTTGACCAGTACTAATTTTGATATTATTTTGCCAAAAATACATACGACTTCTAAGAACACGTGCACATTAATGATATAAAGTAGTTTTAGGCTTCGTTCACTTTATAAATTTAAATTTTTAATTTGAGCTGATTAAATATGATATTTTTTTTGAGAATTTTTAAAAATTAGATGTGATATTTTTTAAGAATTTTTTATTGTAAAAATTTAATATTAAAAACTCAAATCGATAAAATGAATGAGACTTTAGTTATTTAATTTCATTTTTAAGTTTCCACTCTACTTTTTTTTTTTTTTTTCAATTATGAAACTGTTTAAAAGACAAGCGTAGAAAATTAAAAAGAGCGTGTCAAAAAAAAAAAAAAAAAGACTGAAAATATAACCTAAATTATCTAAATTTCTAAGAGTAAGAATCAATAACGTAGATAAATGGTTTTGGTTTCTGGCAATCTTAATTAAAGTGTTGGATAATTTCTTTGGGAATATTTTTATTCTGCCGGTCGAGCAAGTAAAAATTTCTTTTGACTTAATAATTAGTGGTGAAATATGAGATTTTATTGTTGATACAATGTACATACGCAAATGGGATTTGGCCCCCCTTTGGCAACTCATTTCGCTTGTGTACTCTTTGATCAGCCTGTGTTTATTTGTTTCAAATACCAATTAATTTTTTTATTTAATTCCCATACTTTTCTTTTGAGTTTCTCTATGAGGACTTATTGAAGGAGGCCGAGATTATTTCATTGTGAGGAACTGAAGTCTCGTTTATTTTATCGATTTGAATTTTGTTACAGTAAAATTTTTTTAAAAATAATCACAATTAACTTTTTATTACAGTAAAAAATTCTTAAATAAAATCACATCTTAACTCGAATCAATAAACTAAACAGATTTTGAAGTTACCATCCAGCTTCGGTCCTTCACAGCCGGAGAACCTCGTCATCCTCATCGCAAGAGGAACAACACTTGAACGTTTCTGAGTTTTCATTTCATACAACACCCAAAGCCATATTTTTCTTTTCCAAAACCTTTTTAGCACTTTTTCTTTTTTAAATAATCAAATTCAAGTACGTTGTGTTGTATCTTTTTTTTTTTTTTATATATTTTTTAAAAGATACCGAGTATTTTGTTTTTTTTTTTTTGTTTTGTTTTTTGTCTTTTGTCCTTTTGTTTTGTTTTGTCTTTGTTTTTTGTTTTGTTTTGTTTGTTTTGTTTTTTGTTTTTTGTTTGTTTTTTTGTTTTTGTTTTTTGTTTTTTTTTTTTTTTTGGGGTTTCTGGCTCTATGAAGAGTTGTTGAAACGGTCCAACGTCGTAGGTAATTACTTTTAATGCTAGCTTTAGAGTTGTTGAAATAAATTGATGTTGATGACCAAGTTTTAAGTTTTTGCATGTATTTAATGGATTTTTTTTTTTTTTAAAAAAGGAATTTGATGGGTTCGGTTGCAAATGAAAAGCTTATAACACTGAAATAGGGGTGTTCATAAACCCGCACAACCCGCAAACCCACCCCGCACCACCCCAATCCACCCCGAAAAAAGTAATCCGTAACATTATTTTTTATTTTTCGGGTTATTATACCTCCAATCCGAGTGTTTGGGGCGGATTGTGGGTTGAGCCCATAACACCCCGCAGCCCCCAACCCAACCCGCACAAAATAGGCTTATGTTTCGGCTATTAAGTTGTCGTATATGTGACTACAGGGATCACTCATGTTTTCTTGATCTTTTAAGTGTTTCTCCATTCTGCAAACTCATTATGCCTAATATTTACTTAGAAATTAGAATTCCTTTGTCAAGTAGTTAGTTCACAGAGATTTTTTTTTTTGAGTTCGGTATGTGAGCTAAAGCCCTTGTTTGATTAGAAAAAAAAAATAAAAAAGTGAAAGAAAGGAATTGGTTGGGAGAATACTAATTAAGTGTCCAGCCTCTATGTTTGCTTCGCTTAAGCTATTTGTTTTATATGTTTAAGACTAATTTATAAGTGTAGACTAAGTTATGTTTGTTTTGTATTTGATGTTTGATGGACTATTTTGCTTCATGTTTGATGTTAAATGGACTGATAAAGATGGTTGTTATTTCGATTTAATGATGAAGTTTGAATATTATATTGAACTTTAAGTCATTGATTTTTTGAATGTTGAAACCGACCACCCCGCACCACCCCAACCCAACCCGAACATCGTTGGGTTGTGAAAATTTTCTAACATCGTTGGGGCCAAATATGTGCACCCCGCACCCTTTGGGGCGGGGGAAAAAAATTTCTACCCCGCACCAACCCAACCCATGAACACCCCTACACTGAAATAACAACGGGTTTTTTTTTTTTTTTTTTTTTTGTATTTTTAAGTTAGATATTCTTGATCTTGAGTGAAGATCTTAAATTTAGTTTGAGTTATAATTTGAGTTAAAATTGTAACTTGAGTTTGTATTTAATTGTGTACATTTAAATTATGATTTGAGATAAATTTTTTTTTTGAGTTTGTGTTTGAATGAGTCAAACTTACATTTTTATTTAGATAGTATTTTAATAAAAACTCAATAGTGATAAAAAATTTTAATATGATATATATGTGTGATTTTATTCATCTTTTCATTGTCAACGTATAGAAAAAAATAATCTCAAACAGAATTAAAATAAAAAAATTATAACATTTTTAAGAATAAAAAAATATTGTTCATTAATTTAAATTTGAGTTTATGACCTCCAATTAAAAAAAAAATTAAACTCGAGTTTTAATCTCAAACTCAAATTCAAACTCAAATTAAAATTAAAATTTAAACATAAAAAAATATAAACTTTAATAAATTGCCATTTTTTAAATTTATATGACTACGAACAACCTCAATGTCTTTTTAACTGTGCGATTTTGCTCCAACGGTTATCGCACGGTTAAAAAGACATTAAGAGCAAATGGTTTTTCGTAGCACGAAAAAGACAAATATTTTAGTACGAAAAACCCAACATGCTCTGTCGGGGATTTTACTCCAATGATTTTCTTTTTCTTTTTCTTTTTTCCTAGAATCAGAGTCTTGGTTAGTTGGTTTTGTACCAAATTAAACCATTTTCTTTTTATTTTTAGCGAAACAACAAAAAGAAGGTTAATAAGTTTTAATGAACATATAACCGGCAAAGAAGCTAAATTAAACCTAGGTTATTTCTTTTCTTTTGTTTATACCAAAAGAACATGATGACTGCCTATGATGACAAATTGATAATGACGTATGGTTTTTTACAATTCTATATCTTGGAAACATTCCAGAAAATGGAAAAATGATTATAAGTTACTTAATTCAATCATTATTTGGAGAGTCGTCAAGGATAAGATCATAATATCGCCAATAGCAATAATATAATATAATATAAGAGACCCCATATAGTGATATATATATATATATATTTATATATATATATATCCTTCATCATTTTTATTTAGAAGATATAAACACATTACCTTAGATCGAAAATGATAGCAGGTAATTAGGTTGCTAACAATGATTACAACTTCTTTTTTGACAAAAGTTGTGAATCATGTTTTCGCCTTTCTAACTTTCCCCTCACTTTTTCCCCCAGTACTTATCCATGCGCCAACTTTCTCTCCTTTGTTTTTGTTTGAGCGTTCAATGCCCTAAAAAAAAAAAGACCAAATTTCAACCACGTATATGTTTTTCCTTTGCCAACAGTAGACGCAAAGTGAAAAAAGCAAAACAAGTGACCACTTCTATGGTGGAACACCAAAAAAAAAAAAAAAAAAAAAAAAAATCAGTGAGACCTCTATTTTTAATTATTACATTAAGGCTAACCGCTCGGGAGCCCTACTATGAGAAGCGAGAACATCAGAATCAGGAATGAATCTGACTCTCTCAACGACCAATCAGAGATCATCCGATTTGTTTAAACATCGTAGAGATATCTAACGTGGTGAGACCAACATGGGAACCGGAAAATTAGAAAAGGCGCAATTTGCGCTTTAGATTATTTAATAATTAAATATGTAATGTATATGTTCATATTAAAAATTTATAATGCGCCACATAAAATTATTTTTATTATAAATTTAACCATTAAAAAATTAATTTAATAATTAAAAAGTAATGTTCCACCGGTAGATATTTTTTAAGGTGTTGGATCGTAAAAAATGCCAAAAAAATATATGTATATATATCATATATAGCCGTACAATTTTTTGTAACAATATTTGAAGTTCATATAAACGGTGGCGGAATTAAAAATTTGATCTTTTTAAAAGCGCATGCATTGAACTAAAATTATAGTACTCTAAATTTTTGTAACTGTTTGTACAGTCTAAAAAATTATGAATTATATAATAATGCAGTTGACGTTTTGTTTACTTGATATTTTATACTTGAAAGTTAAAATTTAAATTACCTTCATCCTTTTTTTTGAAAAAAAAAAAAATCTCATATAAATATCGCAATTATATAATATCAAATAAACAAAGCATCAATTCTCTCCAAAAAGAAAAAAATAACTAAAAGTGATACAATCGTATAAAATCTGTTAAAAAAATGAAACATAAAAAAGTTCTTAGCTACAATCATATAAATACGCATGGATACTAGTCAATTTTCTCAAAATCCAACCCCCTGAAAAAGATCTGAAATTAACAGATAGATAATGTATTTATGTGCACTTCAAAAAACAAGATTTACATGTATGCTCTCAAGAATACGTATATAAATTATCTAAAAATTGCAAAAAACGGCAATGAGAAAAGTACAAACAATCAAAGAGAAAAACATATAAATTCTCTACAAAATTAAGAAAATTACCTGCAAAAATAACAAACACATACAAAAATATCAATTCAGAAATTTTAATTGTGAAAAATGGGAATTAACCTGAAAAAAGTGAACTACTTTATCACATAGAACTTCATCCACAACCTCAGTACAAGAAAATTAGAAAGGAATGGATGGGTTATAACAACAAAACATATAGAACCAGCCATTACTTCTTCTCTTTTCTCTTTTCGATTCCAGCCGCGGAGGATTCTAGCATCATGGGCTTTGTTTCCTACTCAATGGAAGTTAGTATTTGGGCTGGGCTTCGCATATTGAAAAAAAAAAAAAAGAGAAAGAGGAAAATAGGCTAAAATTTGAGATGAATTGAAATTAATAGGTCAATAGTTTACATAAGTTAATAAATAGGCTAAATTATTATTTTTGTCCATAACTTGTTTGATTATGAACCATAACTTGATAAGTTATTATTTATAATTATCCATAACTTGTCCGGTTATGAACTATAACTTGATAAATTTGTCCATAACTTATCTGGTTATAAACCATAACTTAACAAGTTATGACCTATTAATTTCTATAACTAAAAATTGGTCTATATACTTTCTTAAGCTTTTGATATTGGCATATTTTCTACTATTTCCTAAAAAAAAATGAAAGATTGCAGATTTACTGTATGGTCTACATTTTTACCTATTATACTTCATTAATATATTTTTATAAGTATAATAATTTAATTAAAAAGGTTATTAATTTAATTAAGAAAAATGAGTAAAAATCTTAATTCATGTACTTTTAAGAGACACTTATTTCCTTTTCTAGAAAAAAAAAATTGAAAATATTACTGAACTTAGGATATAATTAAGTAAATAGTAGACTTACGGTGAATAATTGAAGTAAATTACATATTTTAAATAATTTAAAATAAATAGCAGTGGCAAAAAAACTTTTTACCATTCATTAAAAAAAGATTACCTGGTAAGAAAATCTTTCTATTAATTGTAACTGTTATTTACTTTAAATATTTTAAAATATGTTATTTACTTAATTTAGTTTTGTAAATATATATATATATATATATTTGGAAGATGCAATTTCATTAGGTCAAATCGGCACACATGAACTAAGATACAAAATGAGATGAGTGCGTTTGAAATTGGTTCAAAATGATTTTGTTTTCTATATGAAAATTAGAAATGAAAACGTTTTCATTTTCATTTTGGAATTATTTCTTAAATGCGTTTGGTAGTTTTATTCAGAGATTGATTTCAGTTTTAAAAAAGACTGAAACTGCATTGGTGGTTTAATTTAAAAACATGTAATAATATATTAAATAATAATATATTAAATAAACTCCATAAATATTATATATATATATATTATATACATAACGGGAAGAATCCCGGGGGGGAGTCGAAGAAGGACGCAGCGGCGGGGGAGGGGCAGTCGAACAAGAGTGGGGGTGGCAGTGCAGTCGTGTAAGAATGGGGGTTGGGGCGGCGCGTTGTACAGGAAGAAGAGTTGGGGGGAAGGGGCGCCTTCGTCTACGGCATGGGCCGTCGCCTCGGAGACGACGAGAATCTACGAGATGTGCTCCTTCATCTCCTTCATCTCCCGCATCTCTCTCTCTCTCTCCCCATCCTTCATCTCCTTCAGTCGGTGTTGATGGCGGTGTTCACGTGGGCGTAGTAACGGCGGCGGCGTTCAACGACTGACGATAGCCACCGAGTAAGGGAATCTCCGGCGACGTCTCTCTCTGTCGTCCTTCATCTCCTTCAGTCGGTGTTGATGTCGGAGTGGGGGAGGGGGGTGCAGTCGGGGGTGGTGGGTAGTGGAGAAGAGAGAGAAGAAAAAAAAACGGTTTTCAGAAGAAGAAAATGAAAACGTGAAAACGACTTTTTTTCATTTTCAGTTTTTCACAAAAAGACAAACGTTTTTTATTTTGTTTTTTGAAAAATTTTGTGCCAAACACATTTTCAAATTGTGTTTTCATTTTTTTGCTTCGAAAAATGTAAAAAATGAAAACGAAAACAAAAACAAACAGGCCCAACATCAACGCAAACTAAGTTTGTCTCCGAAATAAAAGTATAGGAAGCAAAAATATGTGTGACTAGATTACTTTCCCTAGGAACATAAACACATTTCCAGGCAGGAGCACGAGAGAGTAGATTAACTACCCCCTCAACCAAGAATCTGTTCTCTGTTAGAGAAGGCCCGTTGGAAACCGACTAAACTACCTTGAGTGCATCAAGTTCAGCTATGTTGACTTCCAAATTACATGATCTCGCAAACAACAGGCCTTCCCGCAAGGCCTAAAACGCTCTGCAACAAACGAGGAAGACACACCTGGGACCCTTTTAGCCATACAAGCCAGCACCGCACCTGAATGGTCTCAAATCACAGCACCTATCCGAACAAAGCCTGCTCCATCTCAGACCAAGGCGTCGGTATTCACGAGTATGTTATTTAGTACAATTTATGTTATTTTTTTTTACTCATTTTTACTTTTTTTTTTTAAATGGAAGTTTCTCTAATAGGACAAAAAAATGAACTACCAATAAGCTGACGAATCTGTTAGGCAATAATATGAAAAATACAAAAAAGAACATCATATATTAACTTGTTGCAAGAATAATATATTAAAATTGTTACGACACTAATTCAACCTTCTACCAAACTTGGAAACCGAATTGGCAAGGATGATGCTGAGGCACATGAATCACGCTTTTTTTTTTAAAACAAATTCATCTCGTCCGGTGAGTGCTTGAGGTAATGATGAACGTCTATCTCCCAAGATATAACGACAACGACAGTAGAACGAAGGACTATCAGAACCGTCTCAACGAACTAGAACTACACTTTTCCTCTATCACCAAAAACCGACTACAAGACTGAAAGAAACTCAAGAAAACGAGAGAAGACAACTCTGTGTTGTGTTTTTGTGTATTATTTATGTGGAGAATGGTTTTTATATAGGCTTCAAAATTCGGGTGTTACACAATGACATAATGGTGTTTAAACACACACCATAATGGAGCAAAACTTGTAAGTTTTCCAAGGTGAATCCGGCCACCATTCCTCACATAGATTTAGAATTTGATGATGAAGAACTGAAGCCATTAAACTCATTAACCATGACAAATTCAGTTTTCCCTCATTAAGCTCAGGCCAAACGGTTTTGGCTGGAAGGTCTTGGGCAAAAATAAAGTAAAAATGGCAAGACAAGACCCACATGGAGTGGACTTTTCAGTCCGACATTCGTATCCGCATGTCACGGGCACACACATTGGACTCCTAACTCGCCAGGTCTGTGATTTGTACCCCCCCTACGCGTGAGAGAGCCTCTCAGGTATACATGCTTACCTAGGCTTCAAAGTGCAATCACTTATATACACCAACAAGGCTTCATTCCTAGCTAATGTGAGATTTTGCAATTTCTAACTAATTTAACCATTCCAAGTGACATACTTAGAGCATTAATTTCTCATTCACCCAATATCTATTTTGAGTTTGTGAATATCCGATTTCGATCTCCTCGTGATGGGGAACGCAAATCTATCGAGATTCATTCCAAAATCTAATTGGGTCCCATTCCAATATGGGCCTCAAACATGCCTTGTTAATACTAATTTTTTTCTTATTTTCAATCGACGAATCTACACCATAAATTGTTTGTCAACAGTTCTCTATTTTCAATCTACGGATATGTATAAAAAATTGTCTGATTTTTATATTTTTTAATTTGATTTCATTTTGACCAAATCTAACTGTTAGAAACTGACCCTACTTATATGGAGACGCTACCGGAGAAAATCTCCATAAATTAGCTTTATTTATTTATTTTTATTAGATTATTATTTGTAAAATAAATTTTAATTTATTATTTAGATGATAATTGGACACATATCGAAACTTGGTTTCCACATCCAAACTTCAAATTTTATTCCATATTCCACCTAAAAAGGAAATATATATTTATATATATCCAAACGCCAATTTAAACTTTAGGTTGAAATCGTACTATTTTATACTTACATGATTTTAACCAAAAAATTCAAACCACACAATAAAAATATGTGAACCAAATGAGGATATATAGTAAATAGCCCTTATCCTTTCTAGTATGATTGAGGAACTGATTTTATCAATTTATATTTGACCCCCCTCCAATACTAGTGCTGATTCTATTACTAGTTTTACATAAAGCAATTTTCATAAATAGAAGAATATAATCTAAGGGTCCGTTCACTTCGCTTATTTGAGTTTGTAATTTGAGTTGAGATATGATTTTATGTGAGAGTTTTTTACTATTGCAAAAAAGTTAGATGTGACTGTTTTTGAGAACTTTTTACTGTAACAAAACTCAAATTCTAAACTCGAATCAGTGAAGTGAACGGAAGATCTCCAGTGTTAATTTGACGTGTTAATACCAAATGCTGAGTAAAAAAATTGCTTTGCGATGCAATGTTAGTTTTTTTTTGTTAATTTTTTTTGTTAAATCTGACAAGTTTTATATTTACTGACAAATTTATCATAAAATATAACAAATATATAGCAATTTTAACATTGGCTTACTATTAGTTGATATATTAATTTTTTAATTTAATCATCACAGCTACGTTCTTTTTAACCAACATTCGTTCTTTGTTTCAAAATTGTAGTTATGTCTCTACTTTTTGTTATTTAACCCCCTCCTGAACTTTTTCAAATTTCAAATCCCTCACTTTTTCTGGTTTTTATATAATTAGCATTTTATGCAAATGTTTTTAAAAATTTAACTCACAATAATTGTTTTCACTTTCAGTTATGTCTTATTATTTAAAATTTTTGATCGTATACATTATAATTTCAAATATAAAAATTTATATCTATGAAGAAAGAAAAAAAAATCCACTGATTAATAGAATTTAAGAAACAAATAGTAAAAGAAAAATTATGAGATTTTGATAAGTATTTATTATATTATTAATTTAGTTTAAAATTTTAGAAAAAAAAATATTTAAAACCTTCATTTAACTCAAGCCTCTCTGAACAAAATTTATGACATCGTCACTGTTTTTAACTATTTTAATATAGTATTTACATTCAAGATGGTCCTACATAGCTATAGTTAGTGGACGTTTGATTCATGAGTTTAGAACCATGATTAAAAATCATTCTCGGTTTATGTGTATTGTTTGTGAGAGAAAACACTGTAGCAAGTCACGAACCATGATACAAATTCTTGCTCTAAATGCACGCTAAGAAATAAGAAAAGGACATGTGTGGCTTTGACAAAACAAAAGGTCGAATCTCAATACTAAGGGCTAAATGAGTCCTAAGAGATGCTGGTGATGAATGCTTGATGAAGAGGAATAAAACAATGATAACATATTGCTGTGCCAAAATGTCAAATTAAACGGATTCAAAACAAAATATGAATAACAGAAAAATCTAAAAGACAAAAGGATTTTACGTGCTTCGGCTTTTGGTCTATGTCCACGAATAGAAACGGTGAAAAAATTCCATTATAACCAAAGGAGATTACAAAAATCTATCAAAAATCTTTCACCACCCAAATTTGGAATACACCCAAAATCTCTCAAGCCAAAAGCAAGAATGCCAAATATCAAAGAGATAAATCTCTGACCAAATCTCAGTCAAAGAAGCAAAAGAGAGAAACTTGTGTATCAATAGGATAACCAAACTGTGCGGCTGCTTTATACACTCTTGCAGCTGCCACTGCTAAACCACATGCATATATCAATGTATATGCTTAGGTAAATGTCGACAAGGCTTGCTGATAGGGAAGGATATGGGCCTTGGCTTAAACCAAAAACAAAACAATGCTTATGGGTTTAATTTAGAGAGAAAGAGAAAAATAGGCTAACATTTGAGATGAATTAAAATTAATAAGCCAATAGTTTACATAAGTTAATAAATAGGCCAAATTATTATTTTCGTCCATAACTTGTCTGGTTATAAACCATAACTTGACAAGTTATTATTCATAATTGTCTATAACTTGTCCGGTTATGAACCATAACTAGACACGTTTGTCTATAACTTATCTGGTTATGAACCATAACTTGACAAGTTATGACCTATTAATTTCTATAACTAAAAATTGGCCTATATACTTTCTTAAGCTTTTCAAAGTCACAAGCCCAACAATCTCCACCTTAACGAAAATTAAGCCAAGCCCAAATAATGAAACTCCTTCCCCATTTCCTCCAAAATCCCGTAGGGCTAATTCTAATTTGCAACACCAAATAAGTCCAAGCGACGCTTGAACTTCCAAACGGCAACCAACTTGATCATTAAATGTGTCACAACTAATGCAATACATATCAGATTATCAAACTCCACTTGCTCATACACGAGAATCTTTATATGCAACTGCTAACTCCCTATATTCAAATAGGATGTCAAAATTATCAACTCTGTGAATTACCAAACTTGATGACTTTGGCTCAACAAACTATAACCAATAGCCGTTCACTCCAAACTCATATCCTAGGAATGTGTTTGTCCTTCACTCAAGCTTACCATCATTCACATGAACAAAAATAGAATAACCAAAACTCAAAACAAAATCAACAGAGCATCCAAACCATACCTCAAACGGAGTCTTCAATCCAAATGCAGTTGATGGAGATCTAACTAAATAGCAGATTGAAAAACCAAACATAGAAAGCAAACAACAAGCTTTCCCAAAGAGAGTTGAATTCATACTATATGCAACTAACAACTGCTGTGACAAATCCCAAAAAGTAAGGTGTCTCACTATCTTCTTATTGCAGAACTCGTAACACTCACCAAATTGCACACCAACGCAGTCATCAACAAGCGTCAAAACTAACATCCCCATATTACTCACATGACCCGAACGCAAATGTCATGAATGAGTGATCCCAAAATTTTGTAACATCCGAATAGTGCACAAACATTGTTTCAGATAGAGCCGATTGGTGAGAGACATAGTCATATATAGACTTTGAAGCTTATTCTACTCGTCGAATTTTATAATTTCATATCTCGTCGTCATTGCAGAAGCTAGAAACCCAAAATAATTTGATGAATAAACCATAGCTCCAATATCAGTTGTTATGCCAAACGTCAAATTAAACGGATTCAAAACAAAATATGAATAATAGAAAAATCCAAGGGACAAAAGGATTTAACGTGGTTTATTTTTTGCCTACGTCCACGAATAAAAATGATGAAAAAATTCGACTATAACTAAAAGAGATTACAAAAGCCTATCAAAAATCTCTCACCACCTAAATTCTAAATACATTCAAAATCTCTCAAGCCAAAAGTAAGAATACCAAATATCAAAAAAATAATTCTCTGGCTAAATCTCCCTCAACGAAGTAAAAGAGAGAAATTTGTGTATCAATGGAATAACCAAATTATGCGGCTGCTACTGCTAAACCACATGCATATATCAATGAATATGTTTAGGTAAATGTCGGCATGGCTTGCTGATAGGGAAAGATATGGGCCTTGGCCCAAACCAAAAACATAACAATGTTTATGGGCTTAATCTAAGCCACAAGCCCAACACATAAGGCATAAAATCACTTCTCAAACGTGCCATAATTGATATGCTTTTTCAGGCGAATTATAAATAACACCCACACATGTCCGCCACACGGCACAACCGCACCCATTTATTAATATTATGACCCATCAAAATATGTAGAAAATAGCTGCAACAACTCTAAATAATAATAATAATAATAATAATAATAATAATAATAATAATAAAATTCCTTCTCCAGAATTTCCCATTCTACCATAGTTGAAAACTTGAAAATCGAACATGAGAATTTAACACAACTCACCAACGAAGTAGGTACTAAATATATACATAGTCACTAGCCTGTCTCACTCTACATAAACCTTCCTCTCCTTTCCCATTTCCTTTCAATTTTCAAAAACAAATCTAAAAAATCACCATGGCTGAACCACATGTTAGAGAATTTGAGTGTTTAGAGGAAGAAAAGAATGGAAACAATTCTCGGTTTGAGGCGTATGTGGAATGCATTCTTTTAAGGTTTTATTTGCCCCCACTTTTTAAGGTTTATTGAAGAGTTTAATGACAAATTACTCACAGGATACAACAATTTGTTAAACACAATATCTAGCAATAATATGGTGTTTCAGATCAAGAATGAATGCCTATAAATTTTCTGGAGAATTAATAAAAAAAGAAGTCATTTAATGAAACAACACAACCATCTTAAGCATCACAAACTTTCACTTAAAGATACATCTTCATTATGATGGTATCTTTTCATGAATTAAACCACCTATTATAACAGTTAATTTTGTTGCTCATAGGTATTCAGAAATGTGTAAAAACATATCACCAATAGATGCACCAGTTTAGAACATTTCAGATCACAAAACACTTGAAATTAAGTTACTGTAGAAAAACCCATTGCAGTGGATATTTATCCACTGCAGTGCTTGGGCCTGAACCAACAAACCCAAGAGCAGTGTAGGCCGCGCGCTACTATGAGACTCGAATTTCATTGAGACTATAAACTTAACCTCAACCGCATAGCTATTTTGTACCGACATCCTGGAAGGGACTAATAAATGTTTTGGTGCTAACTCGATCACATAATAATGACTTGTTTTTACCCATTTAGCTATGAAATAGCAGTATGACTATTACATAATTGGGATACTATCATTGGTGACTATTTTCAAAGAAAGGTTTCAATCTCATGCCATTAGATGTTTCCTGGACTAAGTCTCTCGAAAGGCCTTTCGTCAAAGGATCTGCTAGATTCTTATTAGTTCTAACATAAACAATATTGATAATTCCATCGGTTATCAATTGTTTCACATATTCATGCCTCAAGCTAATATGTCCAGAATTTCCATTTTAAAACCTTATTATAAGCTCTAGACAAAATAGCTTCACTATCATAGTATAAAGAAATAGATGGTGTCAGTTGAGGCCACAACTCTATATCTTATAATAAATTTCTCAGTCATTCCGCTTCTTCGCCCTCAGCGGCAAGTGCTATAAATTCACTCTCCATTGTTGAGTGAGTTATGTAAGTTTGTTGTTTTGAAGCCCATGACATGACTTCTCCTGCAATTGTGAAAATCTAACCGCCGGTGGATTTATTATCACTAGTACTTGTTATCCAACTTGCATCCAAGTACCCTTCTAGTATCGTCAGATAATCATTATAAGACAAACCCAAATTAATGGTTATTCTAAGATAATTAGATACTCTACCAATTGCATTCTAATGCTCAACACCTAGGTTACTCGCGAACCTATACTTTTTACACACCACAAAAGCTATGTCGGTCTTTATACAATTCATAGCATACACCAAGCTTCCAATCGCACTAGCATACTCTAGCTGTGCTATCGCTCGACCCTCATTCTCTAGTAATTTAATACTAGAATTATATGGTATATTTACTTTTTTAAACTTCAAATTATTAAATTTAAGAAGCACCTTCTCAATGTAATGAGATTGACATAACGAGTAACCCCCACTATGCTTCCTCACTTTACACCCAAGCTAATATCTGTTTCACTAAGATCTTTCATCTTAAATTGTGAAATTAAATACTTCTTAGTGTCATTAACACTATGCATGTTTATTGCAAAGATAAGCAAGTCATCGACATACAAACATATAATCACACCAAAATCATTTTTAAATTTAGAATATATGCATTTATCCGTATTATTATGCTTAAAACCATGAGATAAAATAATATTGTCAAATTTCTCATATTATTGTTTTGGTGCTTGTTTTAATCCATAAAGTGATTTGACTAACTTACAAACCTTATTGTCATTTACAAATAATACAAGCCCTTCAAGTTATTTCATATAGATCTTCTCATCAAAATCACTATTTAAAAAAATTATCTTGATATCCCTTTAATGCACATATAATTTGTATATTGATACTTTCACATTGATGATGGGAAAAGTGCCATTAATTCGCATTGATGATGTTTGCGAAGCCCATATTTTCTGCATGGAGAATCCATCCGTCCGAAGTCGCGAATCTTATGCGCAAGCTCGTTTGTCCCATCTGCTGAAATTGCTAGATACTTTCAACAGATTATCCTTGGTTTCACGTCACAAAAGAGTAAGCAAGCAACTCTTCTTTTGTTTATGCCTTTTTTTCCCGCAAGTTTTGCTACTTCTCCACATGGCACAGATTTCGCGCTGACAGCGTTAAGCATCACCCTCTGGCCTCTACTAAAGAGTGAGATTCATAGGTGGAGTCTATATTTTATTAGTGGTACTACTTCACGTGATGTTCTTTATATGAATCGTTGAAACTTTCATAGTAACTATTGTTGTAGTGACATGCTCATATCAACATTAAAAAAAAAAAAAAAATTTAAAAGAGTGACCCTTTATTAGATATAAACCAAATGACATGTTAGTTTATTTATTTCCAGAATACGCGTTGCAACTTGCACGCTATAGCTTATGCATACTTATATACGTTTGGAGTTCTTTCACATTTAAACAAAAAAAATAAAATAAGCATCATGTGATGCATATAGTGATCGCGCGTTTCATATGGGCATTATATAAAAGCTGAGCATTGCATTATTGGAATTCAATAATTAAGGGTTTGTTTGGTAAGATCAATGAAAATAAGAAGATAAAAGAAAACTATAAAATCAAACTATCAAAGTGAGGAAAAATAGAAAGGGGGGAGAATATCTCTTTATTTTTTATTTTATTTTATTTTTTTAAATGTGTTTGCTACGAATTTCTTCCTAGTTTAATTACTCTATATATTAAGTGAGATTGGAATTGGGATTTCTTTTAAAAATCCTTTAGTCAATTCATATCTTTCTCTCTCTCTCTCTCTCTCTCTCTCTCTCCTATCAAACAACCATAAGTACAAAAATCCAAGTAGGAATCTTCTCACCACTCTCCATCCCTTCACTTTTTCCGCTCCTACCAAATGAGCTCTTATTGTATCTCGCACGATTTTCTTCTCTTATCCATTTTTTTAATATTGCAGTCCCTTAAAAGAATTTTAAATACCTCATCCAATTTATTTACTCCTCCTTTCTCTCCTATCAGACAATTGCATGTCCCAAAATTCTTCCACTAATACTCCACCTATGTTTCTCCTCTCACTTTTTCACGCTGTAAAACAAGCTCTATTGTGTTTGGTATAGATTCTCGACTATAATTCTTTCATTTTGAGAGAGAATAAAATTAAAAGTTTTTTTTTTTTAAAACAATTTGAAAATTCCCACCTAATTTATTCCTTTCTATCTTCTCTCCTACTAAACAACTATGACTTCAAAACCCCTCTCCATCCAATTACTTTTCCCTCCTCCAGACAAGGTCTACGTATGATGATTTTCTCTAGATATTCCCAACTCCAACCATCTTTTTCAGTTATAATTATATATGAAAGTTTTGTAGACTTTTATAATTTTTTTTTTATTAATTCAACCATGCCAAGTATGGCTGATCTATATAAATCACTAAATAATTATACAATATAACATAAAAAGTGGAACACGCGCGTATAGACCGAATTGCAACAATGGAGAAGAATGGATGCAAAGTATGCGTCACCGGAGGTGCGGGATATATTGCTTCTTGGCTCATCAACAAGCTCTTGCACAAGGGATACACTGTTCATGCAACTCTAAGGAACTTGGGTACTCTCTCTCTCTCTCTCTAGATCTCTCACTCTCTCTCTCTCTCTCTCTCTCTCTCTCTCTCTCTCTCTCTCTCTCTCTCTCTCTAGATCTCTGTATAGGTGTGTTAATAACATTCTAACTTGGGTGTATCAAAGGTGATGAGTCCAAGGTAAGACTTCTGAAGAGCTTCACTGGCGCAGAGAAAAGATTGGTGTTGTTCAAAGCTGACATTTACGAACCACAAGAATTTGAGAATGCCATTCAAGGCTGCAAATATGTCTTCCACGTTGCAACTCCCTTGCAACACACCCGTGGATCGGATCTGGTACGTAACTTTTTAATTTGCTCTTGATTAACATAATTAATATATTATTTCACTCCCATATATAATTAAATATGTCATGATATGTTTGTCTACACATATATTTTCCGACTTATTAAATTACTAGTACAAGAACATGACTGAGGCCACAATAGCCGGGGCAAAGAGCATAATAGAGTCGTGTGTGAGATCGGGAACCGTGAAGCGACTAATCTACACAGGCAGTGCGGTTGCTGCTTCTCCATTGAGAGACGACGGGAGTGGTTTTAAGGACTTAATGGATGAAACCTGTTGGACTCCGTTGGATATCCCAATTCCTTACAGTAATGATGCCCTCAAGGTAAAAAAAATTTGATTAATTACTAATTTTTTGATGATCGTTTTTGTGTTTAATTAATATCTAAGTTTTTCTTGCGGAGATTGATCAACTAATTAAAAATAATTTACTTTCTCTTATGGGAGACTAAAAAGATAAGCTTGTTTAATCATCTCTTGCTCTTTTCAATGAACTAGTATAACTGTATTCTGTCGTTTCTATGTTGTTTGTCTTGTATTACCACTTTTTTTTTTAACTCATTACAGATTCAAGCTGCTTTCGAGAAATATATTTGATTACTACATAAATTGTTAAAATAAACTTAGTTCTATGCAGAGTCAGACGCATCGTGTTTGTTTAAACCTATTGTCCTATGATATGTTTACATGTCATACCATTATAATACGTTTGAACTTGGAAGAAGGTGATTTTAACTCTGCACCTCAAGTTATACATAGGTGTTGATTTTGTATTTACAGTCAAACTATGCCAGGTTATGTCTATGTCGACCGCAACTAAAATTTATATTATAAGCATAATAAACATGAAATAAAATAACCATCTTACAACAGTTTAAAGATCTAGATAATGCGACATGCTTAAACATGAAATAAAATATTAAAAAGTTTCTTTTACCGAACCCAAGATAGAGCTCAACCCGGCTGCTATGTAACAGCAGCTAATTGGCTCCATAACAAAAATAAAATCTCTTGAGACGCTCATATATATTTTCCAAATATTGTGTACTGTTTAAATATAGGCCTATCAAGATTCAAAGACTTTAGCCGAGAAAGAACTATTGGAGTACTACTCGGGCAACAAAAATGGCGGCCAATTGGAGGTGGTAAGCCTTGCATGTGGCCTTGTTGGAGGAGAAACAGTTCTGCCTTTCGCACCGGTTAGCACGGCAATGTTTTATTCTCAGCTAACAAACAATGAAGTTTATTACAATTCACTCAAGTACTTAGAGGAATTGATCGGCAAGGTGCCTATTATCCACATAGATGATGTGTGTGAAGCCCATATATTTTGCATGGAGAATCCTTCCATCCACGGCAGATTCTTATGCGCTAGCTCTTACATCTCATGCGTGGAAATTGCTAGCTACTATCAACGAAATTATCCACATTTCCATGTCAAGAAAGAGTAAGTAATTGATTTTAAATATTATTACTATTTATTCATTTATTTGAATGTGGGGGTATGAAATTTAGAATTTCTACACTTTATGATGCAGTTTGATCAGAAATTACTGTCAGACTATACCTACAATTACATAAATTTTTCATTTTTCATGTAAGTTATTTTTAAAATATATTCACGGTTTAAGAAAAAGCACTATGTATTTGGGTTTTGATGTTTCAGGTACTTGGAGGGGCCAAAGAGGAAAATTGTGTTACATTCCTCAAAGCTCATTGAGAAGGGCTTTGTATACAAGTGCGACGCCAAGATGATATTGGATGATAGCATTAGTTGTGCGAAGAGATTGGGTGATCTCTAGTAATATAAAACTCTGTTTTGTTTTTTATTTTTTTATTTTTTCTTTTCTGCTCTCCTTTAACATGTCAAACCAAACTTCTATTTTTACTGTTTGTATTGTACTTCAAGCTTTGTATCATGTTTGATCTATTCAGAGATTGAGGTTTGTAAACTTGGGTAATGTATTACGCGTTGGCTTCTGTGATTTAAACTAATCGAACGGTATTAAGTATATATATTTCACCTTGGCATAAACCAAGAGAATGCGATACATACATACATATATATATATATATATATATATATTATGGTTAATTTGATTTGGAGCTTAGTGTAGATAGTTGGCTTTCGCTAAGAGTCCTTTGAGGTTAATTATTTCCTCTCCTCATTTATTTAAACATATTATGTATTGAGACCTTCAAGGTTCTCACTTCAAAAATTATATATATCGCGCCAAATGGTAGGTAAATTTTGAAATAAGTCACTCACTCCTGCGTTCAAACGGCCAGAGTTTTTTTTCAGTAAATAACGAGAGAGGAAAACTAATATAAAGACAACTAGTACATTCCAACTAAATTCGCATCCACTGATTGAAACGGTGAAAGTTTTGGCAAAAAGGCAATGCGCACCCGGGTGAATTCCTATAAAGAAGTACATAGTTCAAATATCGACTAAAGTTTTTTTTTTTTTTTTTTTTTTTTTTTTTTTTTTTTCGACTTGTTACATTTGGCTTATTTTATTCTCTTCAATACTATATAGTAATATTTGCTGCAACTTCTTGATAATTCCTACAAACAATTATATAGTTTCTCTATTTAATTACTTAATGGCGCCGAAACCATACCACAACTTGTTTGTCCCCTTCTTTTTAGTACTCTCTTGCTGTCTGTTCAAATAATAATATTGAAAGAGTACAGTTTTATGATCTGTTAAACTCTATGTCGTATTGTTTGCACATATGCAAAAATTCATCTAGTTAGTGTCTAGTCGGCGGTAGCCAAGACCAAGTTTGACAAATACATAGCGTTGAGGTAGGTTCTAAATTTAATGTGTCATTACTCTCTTGATAAATAAATAGTGTTTGGGTAGATTCTAAATTTAATGGGTCATGTCTCTCTCCCTATATATAAATGTTTGTATACGGGACATTATGAGCTGCTGTCAAAAGAATTATAAGAAAAGGGGGGAAAAAAACGTTGTTGTCAAAAGCACTAATCTTGATGATTTCTTGTTTTCTTCGATAGGGTAATCCTAGCTAATTGAGTAGTATATGTTTATATGATACTTTAGCCGCCAACTAAAATTTTATCGTAGTTTAATGGTAAATTAACACTTAATTATACCTGATACCGGTCACTTTAATCTATGGAGTTCAAATCTCGTCCACCTCTAGTTAAGGGGGAAAAAAAAGATAAAATCATGTGATCATATATATATATATATATATATATATATATACTCTGTGTGTGTGTGTGCGTGTGTGCGCAGGAGCAATGATGGACACTACACGATTAGAAATACTTTTCAATTGGATGATAAATTTTTAAGTTTTTATATACTTGCGTAAAGTCAAATTTTTTTTTTTTTTTTCAATTTACCAAGAGAGACCCCGATTAAAAAGCAGTATTATTAACGCTTACGAGTGACATAATCAAGGATTTGAAAAAAGAAGGGAAAAAAAAAAAATGGAACGTGAAACTTTGCATTATAGATTTGGCCAACTCACTGGAAGATTTTTTTTTTTTTTTTTCTTTGGCAGACAGAAGAAATATTATCACCAAACATTCGGCAAAATGTATCTTTCAGTCGCAAAAATTCAAGGACTAGAAAACAAATACGACTCGGACAACTGGCTTTAACAAATACGACTTGGACAACTGGCTTTCTTAAGATAATAAAAAGGAAAATCATGAAAAAGAATTATGCATATCATGGCTCTACATGCCGACCAACAAATTTATACCAAATGCATTGCCGAGAGTAAGAAGTGAGAACAAAGGCTGAGGACAAGTAATTGTTTGTCTCAACTCCACCTTTTGAGTATATTTTAACAAAAGTGAGGAATTTCAATGAGATTAAACGTACCAAAAAATGTCTTATATATATCTATGATATCATAAAAAAATAAAAAATAAAAAAAGAGATAATTTTAGCCAAATTAAGTAGCGCATATCAAATGGAATTGTGTTTACTCTATATAAAGGTGTAGTTTGATGTAAAAGGAGATCATTACACATTATTTTTTCGCAACATGGAGAAGAGTAATGGCTGCAAAGTATGCGTTACTGGAGGTGCTGGCTATCTTGGTTCTTGGCTCGTCAAGAAGCTTTTAGACAGAGGATACACAGTCCATGCAACTCTAAGGAACTTGGGTACATTTATTCCTTTCAATTTCTGATCTCTATAATTATCTCCTTTACTGTAGTGTTTCCTGTTTCTTGTTATATATGACAAGAACATATGTAATAAATTGAGAAATATATTTTGCTCAGATGATGTATCCAAGGTGAACCTGCTGAAGAGCTTTCCGGGCGCGGATGCAAGGTTAGCGTTGTTCAAAGCCGACATGTACAACCCAGGCGAGTTCGAGAGTGCGATTCATGGCTGCGAATTCGTCTTCCATGTTGCAACTCCCTTGCACCACACCGAGGGCTCTCAGGTTTGCTCCTTCATTACGGCCTTATCTTTTGAAATTTTATTGACCTCAGAAAAAATGTTACTAAGTAACGTACAAGTAATTTTCTTCATATATATATAAAGAATAAAAAATATTTTAGTTAATTTCTTGAATGTCACTAATTAGTCTGTCTCTCTTCTATATCACGACTAAAATTAATCAGTACAAGAACACGACTGAAGCTACGATTGCGGCGGTAAAGAGCATAGCAATGTCTTGTGTAAGATCGGGAACAGTGAAACGATTAATCTACACAGGCACTGTGATTGCTGCATCTCCACTCAAAGACGATGGAAGTGTTTTCAAGGACTTCATGGATGAAACATGTTGGACGCCTTTGAATCTATCAATTCCTTATAGTAATGATTTTCTTAAGGTAATTATTTTAATTACTTTATTCTTATTTAAGACGACTTTTTTTTTTTTTTTTTACATACTAGGTTAAGATTAGTTTAATCTTTCTCCTCAATTCCGCCAAGTTCTCCTAATCAATACTTTTGTTATTGAATTGCCTGATCAGTTACGTTGCTGCTCATACTTTTTGTTACTCTTGAGATTTCCTAGTTTTCTTTCTATATATTTTAATAATATTGGAGTCTTGGTATAAGATCGAGTGACTAATAAGTGGCTGTCAATTTAGTTCGTATATTTGTCTTCACTCTTTGGTTCTTTAAAAAAAAAAAAACAAACAAAACAAAACAAAAAAAAAAAAAGGGATCACAAGTCTAATTGAGACAATACTCGTACATTTATACTTCTGCTATTTTATAACAGGACTACCAAGACTCAAAAACATTGACGGAGAAAGAAATACTGAGCTTTGGGGACAAAAATTGTTACCCATTTGAGGTGGTAACCCTCGCCTGTGGCCTTATCGGAGGGGATACACTTTTATCATTCGTACCCGGTAGCGTGGCAGTGTTGGTTTCTCAGCTCACAAACAAGGAAATACAATACGGTTTTATGAAGTACGTGGAAGAAGTGCTTGGAAAAATACCAATAGTACACATAGATGATATCTGCGAAGCCCATGTATTTTGCATGGAGAATCGCTCGGTACGTGGTCGATTCTTGTGCGCTCGCTCGTACATTTCATGCGCAGAAATTGCCAGTTACTACCAAGAACATCATCCACAGTTTCATCTGAAGAAAGAGTAAGTAATGACTTTTATGTGGTGTTTTTTTTTTCTTTTTTTCTTTTTCATAGATGCTTTTTTATTATAATTTCAATCAATATATAATATATATATATATATTAATATATATATATGGTTTCCCCGTTTCAGGTACTTGGAGGGGCCAAAGAGAAAAATAGAGATGGATTCGTCAAAGCTAATCAAGAAGGGTTTCGTTTATAAATATGATACCAAGATGATATTGGATGATTCCCTCAGTTGTGTGAGGAGAATGGGTGACCTATAATAAAAATTGTTGCTAGCTTGATTATAATTATTTTCATGTTATTTTCCTGGAACTAATATCTAGGGTTTATTTTTCCATAGCACAATAAAGTTTCAATGACATTACTCATTTGTACATTTATTTTATGCTACTTTCACGTCAATAATTACCATAAATAATAATCATAATTACAATAAGTAATTACTTAAAATGTACAATCCTATTAATTGTTGGTAATAAATACAATTACTTGAAAAATCAAACGTTGCAGTAACATAAAAAAAAAAAATCAAAACTAGTGTTGGTTTTAATATTTTTTTATTAGTGATATAAAAAAAAATTAAGCATTTTGTTGTTGGTATTGGAATGTAAATTACGTCAGCATGTTTTCTCCTATTGGGAGATTGCATTTTGTACTATTGGGATGAGTAATAAAAAAATGTCGTCAGTTGATCTTTGTACGCATATATTGTACCATAAGAGTCGTTATTGAATCCACGAATTGTTCAATCCAATCGAATCCAATCTGTCATATTAAATTGGATTGGTACGTAGGATTTTAAATTAATAACAAACTAAGAGTTTCCTAATTCGAAAGACAGGAATTGGACTACGGATTAAAAATATATACTCTTTTGTTTTATAGATTCGAATTATGACTGTTCAAATCCTTTTGTTACGGTGTTTAATATCAATTATAAAATTTAAATTTATGTTTAAACTTTTCTATTCAAACTTATGAACCAAACATACCTATAATATATTCCTAAGTTTTATAAAATAACTTCCGCCCTCGCCCGCCCTCTCTTTTCTTCCTGTTTCCCTTGACAACCGTTTAAGTCCCTAATTTCTAATTTTACAATAGTAAATTACAATCTTTACCCTTTAAAAGTGTAGTGTTCAAAAATTTTACCCTTCACTCTTGATTAATACATTTTTTTTAGAAATATAATTCTTTGACTAAAGAGTGTTAATAAAGAATAAAAGGTAAAAATTTAATAGGGGAAAAGAGACAAAAATCTTTAAAAGTGTATAAATTTGAATTGTGGTCCCTCACTTTTGGATAATATTTTTTTTAATTAAAAAACTATATTAGTTAAACAAGTATTAATAAAGGATAAGTAGTTCAATAATTTTCTATTGCACTGTAGCACTTACATATTAAATGAATTGGATTTTTCCCAAATATTGCTGAAAACAATATCCTTTTGTTAGTAGTTGACGTTGCTTGTTTATTGATGATATATATTTAATTGAGACTAAGATCCTCAGTCTCCAAGCACCCTTCTCTGTCTCCGGCCAATAAATTATACCACATCACCCAAAGACCACGTCAATTAAAATTGTATTCATGTCAGCAATAATACCAAATCCCAATATTAATCCCACCCTAATGTTTCTTCTTCTTCTTCCTTTTTCTTCACACCTTGCTTAACTGGCAGAGCCGTCCCGTCACGGGCACAAAGAGGACTCCAAGATGCAGCGTTTAATATTTCACAGATTACTGAAAATTGAAGTCATGATTATGTTAAACACAGTATAATCAAAAGATTTAAAAAAAAAAAAAAGAAAAGAACCAGTAAACTTAATTAAAAAAATAAATAAAATTGAAAACTTCCCAAGAACTCACAATAGAAGAATTCGTTTGCATCCAACCAACCAACCAAAATCACCAAAGCAAAAGCCAACATCAGAAATTAGCATCGAAAGAATGATCTCGGAGATATGAGAGCGGATGCAAGTTAATTAAAAAAATATGAGACCAATTTGAATCACAACTCTAATTTTTACAACAATATTTTCTCTCACAAAGATTCAAATTTTACTTTTTTTACTACAGTATTTACTCTTACATAAAGTCACTTCTACTCGAATTAAAAATTCGTCTTAATTTTTATCGGTGTGAGACATTTTCCAAGAAAAAAACTTTTAAACTTTATTAAAAAACTTAAAAAGAAAATTAAAGACCTTAACAATTAAAAAAAAAAAAAACGAAAAACATCTTTTTTTTTTTTTTTTAATTATCTGCATCCTACAAATTCTTAAACAACATAACCTACCTAGAACATCAAAATAAACGAACCACATAACCAAAATACAACAATACATTATTCTAAAAAAAATCATCAAAATTCCTACGCAACTATTTTCTTTCAAACTCCGCATTTTTTTGGGGTGACTTCATGGGAAAAAAAAAAAAAAAAAAAAACGTTTGCGGATAAAGAAATATATATTGAGCCTTACAAGTTGCAAAGTGCAAACAAAAATGGAAGTCAATTAGAGGTGGTAACGTCTAGCTTGGGGAACTCTTCCAGAACGAAGAAAAAGCTTAAAAGGAGCATCAGAATTCCTATCCCCACTATAGGATTGTATCAACACACATCGTTTTCATTTGTTAACGATTCTCCTCCACGTAAAAGAATTCTTTTAGAAGAAAAAAAAAAGTAAAAGAAAATTTTGGGGAAAAAAAATCATCATTAAACGAATCTCCTCCACGTAAAAGAATTCTTTTAGAAGAAAAAAAAAGTAACAGAAAAATGAGGGGAAAAAAATCATCATTAACAGTAATGGAGTCAGGATTTATTAGTAGAGGTTATTTTTTTTTATTATTATTAATATTATACTAATATGTTTATATATGTAACAATTTTTGTTTATTAAATGAAAAGAGCTATTAATTTAACAATGTAACACCAAAAAAACAATATCATAGTCTGTTGTATAAAACAGAAAGTCAGAGGTCAAATTAGAATTGAGTGCATAGTTCAGGGTCCATTTGCAAAAAAAAATCCGAAGGTCTCTATTCTCTTATCCGTCTATCTTCTCTCTCCCAATCCCGCCTTTCCTTCACCCCACACGTCTCTCTAGGTGATACAAAATAATAGTTACTTCTCATAAATGATCACCTATGTGAGACAAAATAATAGAAAAGTGATATTTTGTCTCGTTATTTTCGTCTATGAAAAATCCTTATTAAGCTTTCAAAATATATTAGAACCAATTAACAAAGAATTTATTAACTGGAAACAAGAAGAGATCAATAGAGAATTGTGACAATATTGCAATAAAATAAATATATAGATTGATGGAGAAGATTAGTACCAGTGGCTGCAAAGTATGCGTTACGGGAGGTGCAGGCTATGTTGGATCATGGCTTGTCAAGAAGCTTTTAGACAAAGGATACACCGTTCATGCAACTTTAAGGAACTTGGGTACGTAGTACTGTATATATCTCTCTTTAACAAATAGTACTTGAGCGATCGATGATTTTTTATTGATCTTGCAATTTGACTTAAAAGCTTAATTATTATACACCGCCATGAATTTCAGATGATCTGACTAAGGTAAGCCTTCTGAAGAGCTTTCCTGGCTCAGAGACAAGATTGGTGTTGTTCAAAGCCGACATGTTCAGACCGGAAGAGTTTGAGAATGCGATTCGAGGTTGTCAGTTCGTCTTCCATGTCGCCACTCCCTTTGAGAAAACTCCTGGATCTGAGGTTTGCCTACTAATTAATTACTAACGCCCCGTTCACTTTTGCAGATTCATGTTTTCAATTCAAGCTGAGATAATGATTTTTTTTAGAATTTTTAACTGTATTAAAAAAAATTAAATGTGATATTTTGTGAGAATTTTTAACTTTAAAAATTTAAAATTAAAAACTTAAATCGATAAGATGAACGAGACCTAAATTTCAGTTTGTCTTTGTCTTTACATCATGTGGCAATATTTGTTAACGGTTAGACTTGAAAAAAAAAAATCTAAATCAGTACAAGAACACAAGTGAAGCTGCCGTGGCCAGCGTGAAGAGCATAGCAATAGCGTGTAAAAGATCAGGAACCGTTAAGCGCTTGGTCTTTACGGCGTCTGTGTTTGCTTCGTCTCCGCTGAAAGATGACGGAAGTGGTTTCAAGGACTTTGTGGACGAAACGTGTTGGTCTCCTTCAAATCTTTCTGTTCCTTATGGTAGTGATTTTTTAAAGGTGCTAACTTTATCATTTAACTTTGTATCCTTTCTGTTTTTTAGTTATGTCTGTTATATATTTTCAATGAGAATTTTATGGTGGGTTGATACTATATTAATAGGTTCTGTTTTGAACCATTAAATCAATATTAAATTCTATCGGTTTTGTATTTTTTTTAAAAAAATTTTATTATTATGTAATTTTTACCTGATATAATAATTAGAAATATACAGTAATATCATAAATAGAGTACTATTCCCACGCCGTAGAAAGCTCCTAATTTTCAAACACAAAACCACTTGTTTTAGACAATTTAAAAATACTCATATGTACTCATATAATGGTGACCTAAATTTCACATGTAATATATATAGGCCTATCAAGATTCAAAGGTACAAGCAGAGAAGGAAATGTTGAGGTTTGGAAAAGAAAATGAAGATGAATTGGGGGTTGTATCCCTTACGTGTGGTCTTGTTGGAGGTGATACACTTCTATCCTACACGCCCAGTTCTGTGGCGGTGACAATTTCTCAGCTCACAAACAGCGCAGCACATTACAGTTCAATAAGGTATTTGGAGGAGGTGATGGGAAAAGTGCCATTAATACACATTGATGATGTCTGCGAAGCCCATATTTTCTGCATGGAGAATCCATCCGTCCAAGGTAGAATCTTATGTGCAAGCTCGTTTGTCGCATCTGCAGAAATTGCTAGCTACTTTCAACAGAATTATCCTCAGTTTCACGTCAAGCAGGAGTAAGCAGCTGTTCTTCTTCTTTTATTTTTTTTGTTTGTTTTGTTTTTGTTTTTTTTTTTTTTAGGCCTCTTTGTCAACACGGACAGTTTTTAAACGTTGATTCTAGTTAACATCACATGGGATTAAAAAATATGCAGAATGAATACTTTATGATACATATTTAACCGTTAAAAATAGAAAACTGACAGTAGTTTATTTTTTCTTGTCTTACAAGAAAAACTCTTTTTTTTTTTTTTGGTTTTTGTTTTTAACAAAACTAATGTAGGAACTACATTATTTTTGATTTGCAAGTAGATGCTGCTACTTTCTTTGACCATTAAAAACTGTTTAGTGATCTAATTTATGATTAGAAGCAGTTTTGTAGCCTACATTTTAAATTTTTAATATGAATATTCACAGATCAAACCGTTAAAAATTTAATCAAACCGTTAAAATAACAGTACCTAGTTGTAGAGTAATATGTCTAGCTTACCACAAAAGTTGCCTTCTTTTTAAAAATTTTACAAGTTTTCTATTTCAATGTAAGGGCCTCTACGCGTGCTCAAATCCTTATGTACATTTCGCTAACCCCGCTTAAAGTTTGTAGTAACTTATAGTGTCAAAACACTTTGTAAGTTTTCCATGGACAAGTGAAACATGGTTGTCACAGAAACGACACTTTCTTTAATTTACATTTCAACTATAACACTTTTTATTCAAATCATATGACATGATATTCACAAATGTGCAGTACTACTATAAAATAGTGTTTCTTTTCAATAGCAAATTTATCAAATACTAGTAGAATTTCAGGTTGTATGGGTTTCATCGTTTCAGGTACTTGGATGGGCCGAAGAGACAGATAAAGTGGGCTTCCTCAAAGCTAACTGAGAAGGGTTTTGTTTACAAATATGATATGAAGACAGTATTGGATGATTGCGTTAGTTGTGCCAAGAGAATGGGTGATCTCCGAGAATAAACTTTTTATTTGTCACGGGAGAAATATTAATATCTCTTTTTATTATTTTTTATATTTATTAATTTATTATTATTATTTTTATTATTATTTTGACATGTAGACTTTACTAATCTAATATATTATTATTTAAATAAAAAGAGATAGTAGAATTTACGTGTCAAATATTAAATGTAAAAAATGATTAAAAAATGGCATAAATAATGATACTAACATTTTTCTGTTTCATAATCCTTTTACTTGAAAGAGAACAGATATGCAAAAGTTTTTTAGAGACTTTTAAGCCCCGTTTACTTTGCTGGTTTAAATTGGTAGGTTTAAACTTTTAGAAAAGGTTTTTTGAGTTTAAATCTATATGTGGGTTTTTGGTGGTTTGAACTGATATTTGGTAATGTAAAGTTTAAATTGGAAATAAAGTTTGAACCAGCATTTGGTACATTAGTAGAACTATGGGTTTTTAAAAAAATGTGAGTGAAAATAATTTGTGGGTATCTTTGAATTAGGTTTTAAATAGTATTTTGGGTTAGAACTTTAAAAACTTAGGCCCTATTCATTTTACCGATTTGAGTTTATAATTTGAGTTTTCCTACAGAAAAAACTCTCAGATACAGTTACATCTAACTTTTTTGCTACAGTAAAAAACTCTCACATAAAGTCACATCTCAACTCGAATTAAAAGCTCGAGTCAATGAACTAAATAGACCCTTAAAGAGAATATTCTCTCATAAAAAATACACATAAATTAAAAATAATTTTAAATCCATAAATTAAATGTTCAGTAAACTTTCCAAAACCTTCCAAACAAACGAGTTGTAAGAAAGAAAAAGTTCTTTGGTCGCCCGAGGCTCTGGCTTACATCACTCTGTTTTGTATAGCGTAAGGGGCGTGAAAATTTAATGTATTTTCTCTTTTATTTGATGCAAAGTATAATGATGAACAAACAGAATATATAATGGGTCAGTATAATATATGTTATATTGTCATTTGTTACATGTATAGATGATTGGCCTTTTCAGCAATTCCAAAAATTTGTGGCATAGAGAGGGTGCCACAAGTTATTTATTGTGCATAGTACTATCTATTGTTGGTGTTATTATTTTAAAAAACAATATTAAGAACTTCAACACTAATCTCAACTTTTTCACACTAATTTATATAGTATGTGAATTATCGTTGTTTTATTAGTAGGTGATTTAACAAGTGTTACAACAATCAATATTAAAAGATTGCAACTGCACTAGTTAAAAGATGTCAACTCAATACCAAATGAGTTAGCATAAAAAGCTTAGATTAAAATTGAGTCTGGATAGTACTCTATTCTAAATAAGCTTTTCACGATGTCGGTATCAAAAAGTTTAGATTTGTTGCTAACCAATTTTATTTCAGGCCCATTCTAGAGTCCAGTTCCAACTATGGTGTCACGCGACGTTATTGGTCTAACTTTGTGGACCCAAGCCATGCTCAGGGAACTCCTGTGGGTTGTGGTTTGGTGGGTCATGTGTAATCAAATATGCACGTTTGTTGTTTAATTCGATCCAATTTGTATCCCATTTGCAGGGTTTTCAGAACTAATCCGATTAAATATAAATGGGTGATGAAGAATTCCCAAAAGCCTTCCTCCCATCCTTTTAGAAGCCTAAAATTCTTAAGTCAAGACCTTAGAACCTCTTCCTCTTTGTCAAGGTTGATTCTCAGTGTTTTGACTCTAACGAAGGCTCTACCCGCGCCAGAGATGCGTAATGGACGCTTCTTCCATGACGGGCATCCTTCCTTTAGACTTCTTCTTGCTCAGCTCACCATCAAAGCAATCTTTGTTTGGAGCCCTTCGGAGTAGTTTCACCCAGAGCAGCCTTCGTCTGGAGCATGCTCACCATCGAAGCAGCTTCATTTAGAGCAACTTTCATGTCAGATCCAACTTGACGGCTGCTCAGCTAACATTGTGTAAACCATCTCTGAGAAGGTCTAATATGTGATGAGACCTCCAAAAGAGGAAGTCAACGGAGCATGATGTTGAGTCAAACACTCTAGAGAATTTCAGACCTTAGAACTCTTGACGTCAGCTTCAAATCCGGAACTTTGCCTCGAAGTCTCTCCATTTTTGGATATTTCCTTTGTCAAGCTAGAAAGTCACCTGACAACTTTGCTCTAAAAGAAATTACATGTGCAATTTTCCGTTAGAGCGCCACCAATTGGGCTTCTGAACAGCGAGCATGAACCTTTCTTTCCATTTCCGGACCAACTCTTCTTCAACTCTGAAAAGGCTTCTGATGACTTTACTCCATTTGGATTGTGTATGAATGCTTCTTTTAAAGCGCCACCGATTCACTTGTAGAACAAGTTCCCATAAGTCTTCATTCCATTTTCGGCTAATATCCTCTTCAACTCCAGAAAGGTGTCAAAAGGCTTTGCTCCATTGGGATTGCTTGTGCAGACGTCTATCAGAGCACGCCGGATGAACCTCTAGAATTGTCGCCAAAATCCTACCAACTTCACATAGAAATACCTTCATCTTCCTCATTCCAAATGACGAGAGATAAACGTGAAGACCCAAGAACTTTGAGCCCGCCTTTTAACTCCTATCATCTTCCAAAAGCTCTCCCATTTTTCTCATATCACTTTCTCTAGACTTCTTTAGTCTCTTGCTACAGAGACTTGAAGTTCTTCAAGTTCTTCAAAGCTTCCAAGTGTTGATAGTCTTGGAAACTCTCCCAAAACACTTTTTGATCCAGTTTTACTACCATCACAAAGTTCTTCGAAGTTTCTTTGCACATTTTTCAACAAAGTTCAAGTCTTCATTTTTAGAGTCACTTTCACTCACCGTTAGAGCAAGTGCTCCGAGCGTCGTTCTCACTCGAGAGCAACACGCACTCCTCTTGGAGTTTTTTTCACCGGAGCTTTATCTATTTCACCAACTTCATTCTCACTCTCCAACAAGCCTTATCCACCACTTGAGTCACCATCTTCACTTCTTGAGCAGCCCGCACTGCATTGCTCTATCAATGCACCTTCGGCCTCCTTTTCTCCATCTACATCAACTACTTGGTTGCATCTTCCATCATTCTTCATCTTCGAAGTTCTTTTATTTGTTTTGCGGATTCTCTAATGTATTTTGCAAGGCATTTCGTCGTTTCGGCAACAAAGAGGGTTCCAAAACACGTGTCATTTGGCCTAATTTGGGCATAACTGACCACTTCTTCATCGGAGGTCCCGCCATCATCATCTACTTCGAAACTAGGTCATATCAGATCCGCTTCCGACAAACTGTGTGCTTAATCGTGTGAACTCTTGACACGTCGACCTTCCGAATCTATCGGACCCCAACAATATAAAAATTGAATCTATCTGATATTCTATTTCAAATAAGCTTTTCAAGTAGATGTTGTATTTGGTCTCATCCTCAAAAAAGAAAAAGGATATGTTTTAAGGAATCGGATTAATACAAAAATAAAAATACCTTTACGTTCTTGAAATAATGGTTTTACATTCAGATTTTAGAATTCATATCTAATAAGAGTTAATTTATTGCTCGAATCAAATAAGTTAAAGTGGACAAAAATAAAGATTTTGTTTTTAATCAATATATAATCCTTATTATTGTGTGTTAGGAAACATAATCGGTAATATTCCCTTCCAAATGAATTAGATGAGAGCCTACTAATGTGCGCCAAACTACTGGGGCACTTTTTGTCTTACCAACTAAGATTTTTCTGAGGATCCCAATAAAAATGTAAGATATATGTGTTATGCTTGTTAATTAGAATAATACTTTTGTTAACTTTTGTGCCGCAAACTCAAAGAATTGTTTGAATATAAATGTGAATGCAGTTTATCACACTGCAGAATTGACGTAGATTTTTTACTTCCAATCAGACTAAAAGTCTGAAGAAAAAAAAAAAACAAAAAAAAAAAGGAGCTTCACATCTGAATTTAGTTTTACTATCTAAATCTAAGGAGAGAGGAACACTAGTCACTTTCTTAAACTGTCAAATTCCTAGAGTTTTTTTTTGTAAGTCACAGATTTGTATGAACACTCATCCATTATTTTTCTCATATGTATCCTAAAAAGCTGCATTTATTTTAGGGACACTGAGATGAAGAGAAAAACTCAGGACTGTCAAAGGGGAAATCCAATTCCAAATCCACCTTATCAAGTGTGAGATCCAAATCCCCGATTGGTGAGTTGGTGACCGAATTCGGGGTCGAAAGTATGTCAGTGAGATCAGATTCAGAGGTTTGGACATTGTTGTTGGCTAGTCCAAAGCTGCTCATATTGTGCCACGGTGAAACGGATAAGCTGGTCGACTCTGATCCCGCCGGAGATACAAACGGCGGAGAAAAAGGACCGGCAATGCCGTTCTCGACTATGTCGGAGAAGAAATCTCTCCCCACATTCTCGGATTCAATTGGTGTGGAAAGGAAGGAGAATGGCTGAAATATGCCACGACCATCCTCAATATTATTTGTGTCAAAGTCCTCAGTTTTGACTTCAAGACCTGTTGCTTGTGGTTGCTTTGGCTTTTCCTCTTCTTGATCTTGTTCTTCATGTGTTCGAAATTGGTCAATGTTTTCTGCTCTGAGGCCGTGTTTGGGTAGTGAATTAGCTGACGCCATGGCGAGTTGAGAGGGTCGGCTACAAGTGTGGCGGCCTCTGTAAGTGACCTCAAAGAGTGAAGAGTCTTGGTCTGACCTTTGGACTTGCTTTGTGGCCAAACAGCCTTGTGCCTTTCTATGTGTACATCTGTAGTAGCCTCTGCAATACAACAATTAATCTTTGTATTAGAAATATGTAAAAGACACCAATATGCTTCTGTAGATAGAGTAGATACGTATATAATATTGTTTTTTCCGTATATTATATATATATATATATATATAATATTAGCTCTATTTGTAATAGTATTTTAAAAACGTCGTATTTTAAGTGGTTCTAATGTAAATTGACCATCTAAACTGGATACTATTGATTAGCTTTGAAGTCTTCTATTAATAAAAGAAAAAAGCGCAATCATATAACGATAAAATTATGAACTATACTCCATCAATCTACAGTTGGTTTATATCTAGATAAAAAGGCATACACTTCTTTTTCTTTTTTCTTTTACGTTTTCTGGTTTTGTCCCTCCTTGGGTCGTGTAAAAGACATAATTGCCAGGAGAGTGAAATAAAAGTCTCTTTTCTTATTTATTATCCATGTGAACTTGACGAAACTAATAGTAAGGTGGAGTTTATGGGCGCGAGACATTCTAGAAAATGAAGAAAATAAATAAATATTATATGTATATATATGTATAGTGACAGAGACTAGTTGATATTTGCAGCACCAACTTGTTGCTAATCAAGCTAAAAGAAGTGGAGCAAGCAAGTTGAAGTCTTAAAGACTAATAAAAGGGATGTCTCGTACGAACGATTAGGATGGTTATTGTGCCTTGTCCACATTTTTTTGTATTTTATCTTTTTGGTTTGGAGGCCAATGTATGCCATAACCAATCCGACTAATAAAGACCCCGCAAGTTAAAGACTGATAAAAGTAATTAAAAGAGAAAAACTAACAAACCAATAATTAAGTTGTCAGAACCTAGTACTAATGAAATTGAGAGTCAGTGCATTGAAGTCTGCTATTGGAGCTAGTACTATGTACGTGCTTTTTGGATAAGTTCAAGCACTAATTTTTTTTTTTTTTTTCTTTTTCGTTCAAGCACTACTTTAAAGAATTGTCTTCACATTTTATGCGTGACTACAAAAACCTTTTCTCTTTTTTCTCTTCTTTCGCGTGCTTTTCTTGAATTTTAATACGCCATTTTGGGTCCGAACCCAATTATTACGTGACAAGAATATGAGATTAAAGTGGTGCTAAACAAGCTTTGAATAAGAAGCGATATACGTCCACTTTAGGTAAAGCAGCAAAATAAAGACTTGTTTTGTGCGAAAATTCATGAAAAAAGAAAAAAGAAATGAAATAGAAGAAAAGGAGAAAAACTCTTCTCACCTTGGATGATTAGTTCCAAGTATGTCTTTCTGCCCATATTTTCTCCAGCTATAACCATCTTCATGAGGCCCTTCTGGTCCTGTCCCCATACAAACCTTCACTTGTTCAGTCCATCTTGGCAATACTTTCCTAAAAATTCAAACCCAGATCCAAATCAGCAAAAAAAAAATAAAAATAAAAAAAAATAATAATAATAAAAAGAGGAGTTTTCAAGAGGCTAAAAGATTCACCTTTTCTTGAAGACATCTCCGTGCTTAGAATAATCTTGGTCAAATATCACACTTCTTGGGCTAGTGTTATCCAATGAATGTGGGGATTCAAAAGGATTGGATTGATCTGTACCGGAAGTTTTAAGCATTGAAAGAGCTTTTTCATAGGAAGATAGAATCTTCCCAACCAAGAAATTCCTTTTTTCTTGGGATGAAAATGGTTGGAGATGGTTCTTAAGTTGCTTTGCCAGCTCCTTCCCTTGGATTAGCTCATTGATTAGAGTCTTTTGCTCCAAATTCATGGTTCTCTCCATTCAAACTGGGATGAAAAGAGGTTGTAGAAAGAGATTGGAGATGTATATAAACTATTGGAAAGAAGATTGGAAGTTAAAGCAATAGAAGCCAAAAAACTTGAAAAAAGCTGGAGACCCAATTGGGCATGAAGTTGGAGTGTGTAGAATAATATCTATTGTATGTTGCAAGCATTAAGGTCATTACCTAAGACAAGGAAGTAAAATGTGTGGATATTATATAGTTAATAAATGTGAAGGCAAATTTGGGATAAGCTAGAGAGGAATAAAGTGAAGTTGGAGAATTGAGATTTTGATGAAGTGATACTCTTAATATGAAGAGGGCAAATGCCTAATATATGCCATAGAAAAAGGTGTGCTTTTCTTAGTGGAGAAGGTGACAGGAAGTGGGAGATATAAGGAGAGAAAAGAGATGGAAAAAGAGCGATTTTGACTGAAGAAAAACGAGTTTTTTTTTTTTTTTTTAAATAATTTTTCAATTTTTTTTTTTCCTAACAAGCGGTTGTGTTAATATTTATGACGTGCACAATGGGATTATTGGATAGAGAAAAAATCGAATTGCTGACCACTTCAAACGGCAATAACAATAGTACATAGGAGAAAAAAAAATCACAATTTCTAATATTTCTTTTGTCTGGCTCCCTCTTCACTCCTGAGTAACAACGCGGAAGAAGATTGGAAGATTCTTTGGTCTCTCTCTCATCCCTTCTCTGACTACATAGTGCATGCCCAATAACTTCTTTTCACCGCTAAATAGTACAAAAACAAATTGGAGGCCGGTGTATTTATAAGTTAAAAGTCTCTTTTACTTCACTCATTTGAGTTTAAAATTTAAGTTTTATTATAGTAAAAAATTTTCAAAAATAATCACACTTAATTTTTTTATTACAATAAAAAATTCTCACATAAAATCACATCTCAACTCAAATTATAAACTCAAATCAACGAAATAAACGGACTTTAAGTTTTTTTAATAATTTAGTCTGTGTTCTTTAATTTTTATATAATTTTATATAAATTTAACGGTTAAAAAAATTTAACATATTGATACGTTGATTTATGAGAGAAAATTTTAAAACAAATTTAAGATATCAAAAATTCAAAAATATATTCATACCCAATAATTTATTTATTTATGGAATAAATAAAAAGTATGTTATATATAGAAGTTACTGACGTAATGTGCAGCCCCTTTGCTTACGTTTGATATTGATGATAGCTAACGTGGTGTAAAGAATTTTAAATCCAACTTGGAAATAACTCATTTGGAATCTCAATTTAATAACTAGTTAATATTTTAAACTGAATAGTTTATTCGTAAAACTATATCTCCACTTCATATGAGCATCTTGTGGTTAAGTGAGCAATATTTTAATAGTCTTTCAAAATAATAATAATAATTAGCCTAATCAGGAATGTAAACTCACCCTGAGTGGTGACTTTTTTTTTGGGATTAAACCTTTAATTAATGACATGCTTACATTTTATGAAAGTCGTAATATTCCGTCAAAGGATCGAGTTTATTTTCTAATAACCGCAAAAGTGGCAGGTTAGGAGTTTGTTTACAATTTTTACTTGAATAACTATGGGTTAAAAGAAAAAGGAACAATATGGTCTTGTATTGATTTTTTTATTCACAAAACAAGCTCGAAATAACTATATGTAAATGGTATAAATTAAAGCTATATATAGTCGTTTTTTTTTTCTTTCTGTTTTACAGCAATATTATTACTCAGTTTCGAATTAAAATAACTTCATTGGAAAAAAAATAATAATAAATGGCGTATAGATAATTGATCAATTTTATCTCAACTGAGGTAATTAGGGGAAAAAATTCCTGTTAATAGTAATTATCTGTTTCTGCCATAGAGATATCAGATTAAATCTGCAACTTTTTTTTTTTTTAGGGTTAATTAAAAGTGGTGGACCTAACTTTGCATTGCCATTTATCTCCTTTGCTTGCTATTTCTTATAGGAAGTCCAAACTTAAGGTTGTTTTTCAATTTGTATATATCATAAAAACTTGCAACAAAAATAGACCACGTTTTTCTCAATCACAATGACCTGTCCAACGACCAACACTGCTCATTTATATGCGCATATTGTATTTACATTTGTAGGTTAATTTATAATATTGTTTAACTAGAAAAGCATAATGGTTTCTTATATAGCCTCGTTCACTTTACAGATTTGAGTTTTCAATTTGAGCTGAAATGTGATATTTTTTTAGAGCTTTTTACTGTAGTAGAAAAAGTTAGATGTGATATTTTCTGAGAGTTTTTTACTGTAAAAACTTAAAATTGGAAACTCAAATCGGTGAAATAAATGAAGCTTAAGGATTATTGAAGTTCATTGTATATATTATTGCAGAACACTAAGGTGTGAACACGCGGTTGTTTAACATAAATTTTGCTTAGAGGCCACTAATTGTTGATTTGGTTTGCATGTGACACATATTTTTAAGCTTTCTACATGTTAATTACTCGGTGTAGCTTGCAACGTGCATCGGGAACCACAATTAATGTTAAGATACCTAATTAAGAAAATTCTAACTGCGGTTTATGCAAGTGGTGCATACAGTTGCAGTAGACGTGCCTATATGCACGAATATCTATATTAGATATAGTATTATTCTTTGCACAAATTAATTGATCTCAGTTTTGAAGAAACAACATTTATATTATATTCAGAATATTAGCACTAATTAGAGTCTTATTAACAGCCAATTCCTTGAGATGTAGATTTCCCTTTTTTTGTGTATGTATTATATTTTAAACAACTTTTACATATATATGTAATGCCCTAAAAAAATTAAACATGTTTAATTATGCTAACTGTGATTTATTAATGTGTTTAATTTAATTTTCTTAATTAAGTAAGAACTTTTAAATCTACTTTTAGTATTTATAATTTCACTATTTTCTTTTAATTACCTTTCAGTATTACTTATTTCTTTATTTTCCTATTTCTCTCTCTCCTCTCTTGTTCTCTCACTCTCTCATATCACTCTCTCCCTCTCTCAATCTCTCAGTCTTTCTCTCTCTCTCTCTCTCTCTCTCTCTCTCTCGTGCATCTCTCTCTCTCTCTATACCGAGCGCTCTCTCTCTCTCTCACACTCATCTCCCTCTTCTTCTTTCCTCTCTCAAGCTTCACTCTCTCTTTCTAAGAGGTTTTGAACTGAATCTGAACCAAAAATTGAGGATCTCCAAGAAATTTTCAATCCTAAAGTAAGGGTTAAGGTAAATATTTGAAAACCCACTTTCTCTTGGTGATCTCGTTATTGGTTTGGATTTTGATGAGTTTTGATTTAGTTTGGGTTTGAATAGATTTTTGAATGGGTTTTACTGAAACCTTGATGAAATTTAGGAGTTTTTGATTCTTTGAACCCCACTTGTTGATTGGAATTTGGTTTTATTAATTTCTCTTGAGAATATGTTGAAATCAAACCCGAAATTGCAGGATTTGGCTTTGGTTCTCACGGATCGGCCATTTTTGACCCCGGCATTTCTCCCCACCAGTCGACCGGTCATCCCTCGACCGGCTGACCGGTGGAGTTACACTCCTCTGTCACTGGTCAACCGGCTCACACTAAGTCCAACCCTAAACAATTTATAAACCCTGTATTGACCCCAAAACTTGATGTAGAACCAATCTAACTTCATTTAGGAACTCAAAGTGAGTGGATTAGCCACATTAATCCTTGTTCCCATTCGACTTTCTGGAATGAATTTCAATTCTCAAAGAATCATGATTTGAATTAAGAATTGTTTATGAACTTTGATTTTAAGTTAAGGCACACTAGTATGATATAATTGTATATAATTAAACTAGATTGTTTTGAGGAAAGGATTAAACTCTAAACCGTTGATTTTGATGATAAAGCTAGCGGCACAATTGGACTTGGAGCTTCAAAGACAAGTGGAGCTAGGGCTATGTGAAGATAGCCACAGGTTTGATATTTGTCTATATCATTGATAGCCATGATTTAAATGATTTTGGCATATGAAAATGTTTTAAAACAAACACGGTTAAAGAAAAATTATTTTAAAGGAAATAGCATGAATAATGCTATTGAGTTTCCAATAATTTGGTAATGTGATTTTAAAGATTTTTTTTTAAATGAGATATTTTAAGAAATGATAAAACGCATGATGGCCACAGAGATTGGGATATGGGAATCGTATCCTTGGGGGTAGGTCTCGAAACCCATACATGCCACTTCTTGCTCAATGGTGATATTATAGCTTTACATATTTTCATTATTTAGATATTCTGCTACTATTATGTGAGTATTTCCTTTTTTTAAAGGATGATCAGTTCCGGATGATATGTTCAGGCCGTGAGCACTTTCATTTATAAAGTTTTATAAAGTTATATCCTACTGGCCCTTCCGCTCACTTTTCTTGTTTCAAATGTATTTAACCTCACTAGGCGACGCAAGAAGTAGTGCTGAATAGGTAGCCACTACCGGTGAGGCAAATCCAATTTTGAGAAGTGAAGATCTGTACCTTCCTTTCTTTTTCCTTCCTACTTTCCTTAAGGCATGTATTAAATTATGGATTGTAAACTCTAATATTGCTAGACTGTGATTGATGTCAACATTTACTTTCTTTTTTATGTTCATGTATGCTAAACCTATTGGGATTCCTAATATGATACCAATGGCAAGGTTTTAAACTTATTTTGTTGGAATTTGCACCACTTTCCTTGAAACTTAGTGGAGTTTGTTTGGAAATACCTGAGTATTTTATATTTGAAATTTAATTTTTGAACTGTTAATTGTTAATCACTTTCTTAAGCAGGTTTAAATTTCTAAATAAGCCTTCAAGTCACAAACTCCTGTTTGGAGGTGTGACAATATATAAACAAATTGTCAATTAACCCATCAAATATAGAGAAAATTATGTCAGTCGACATGCCCGTTAAAATTTCTTTTATCTTTTTCACCTTTTTTAAATTCATATTGTAGGGGAATTGGAACTTAAACAATTGAAATTAAGACCTCAATATTGGAGTCAATATGAAATAATTATAATTACTTTTTAAGCCTAGCTAACTTAATTAATTACATGCTTATTTGAGTACCTCAAAAGAAAAATCGTATTTGATGATTTTAGCACATTTGGGTGCATCAATCACTCAATGTTAAATTAGCGTATCAATGCTAAATTTTAATATTTGAATAAGAAAATTACCCTTTAATGCAATATTAATTTTTATGCTAAATTTGATACATAATATAATTAGTGCCAAAAGAACCAAGTATGATATTTGTCAAATTTTAACATTTTATTGTTAATATTGGTATTTCAAATTAAGGAAATAACACTAATATTGTACTCAAATGAATCCTAAACACAAAAAAAAAAAAAAAAAAAAAAAAAAAAAGCTTTATCCTCAATCAAAGAATGGATTCACCATTAAGATCTAATGAAAGATACAATGGGGTAAAATCAAAATGCACTTAAATGGCTCTTTCAATTATAGTTCTACAATCAATAGAAAACTCCAATCGATCAAGATTAAGACACTTGTAGCATAAAAGTCATCTAAAACCTCACAAAGAACCAAATCTAGCCAATTGGACATGTCACCAAAATTAGATAGTGGGATACCACCTCCTTAAACAAAATTTTGAAAATAATTAAAATGCGTCAATTACATGAAAAAAATAGCATTGCCTTTATTTTGCACAAATAACTACCACAAAATGGATATAAATCCCAAACATTATAGAAAAAACCAATGGTGACAAGCCGAACAATGTGACTGTTAGGTCTGTTTTTGTCGCTGGTGTCACAAAGAGTGTTATAACACTTTACTGTAACACTGTTTTTAACAGAAAATCTAAAATTAAACCAGCAAAAATAGTAATGCAGGAAAATAATGCAGAAATGTAAAGCATACCAGAAAATGGTATCGTAGTTTGGTGCACACACCTAACCTGCGGGGTCACGCCCAGACAATGATCAATCCACTAAGTTCAAAATATTACAAATGATCAAACGGTCTTACACACTCAATGACTCCCTCCTTGACGATGTCATCGTTGCTTATAATCTCCTTAGGAAGCTTGATCAACGAGCACCACTCGACTTAAACGATTTCCTCCTGAAACTGAAGAATTCTTCTCTCGAAAAGCCAACTCAAAAGTGTTCTAACAATTCATCGCAACACATTAAATGACGCTTAGAATCCCAATCTCATTCTGACATGAATAATCACCAGTTTTCTGTTTTCAACACCCTATTTTCATATCACGTTCTGCCCTACATCAAAACACTTATGCAACTATATTTTCCGTCACACAATCACCAACCCTCAATAATCCACAATAAGCACACTCAATCATGGTATATCTCCTTTATTAACACCCAAATCAGATCACCAGCCCCAATGAAAATAAGAAGACAATCATTCCCAATATATCCCATGATTCTTTCCTTAGTGAACCAGCCATAATGCTCTAGTGAAGGTCAACCAGCAGATGCCTATTTTAGAATGCATTACAACCAATTTGGCAAAAATAAGTGAACACAAAAAAACACTAACAGTGACCAAAGAAGATACACTTAGTACGACTCTTGGATCAACTTCTTCGTCTTTATTCAAACTATGTTCCCCCTGAACATCATCCACATGCTTTCCAGAATGCAACTTCTTCAAGAGTCTAATTACCCCCGACCCCTTCTCAAACAACTCATGAGACTTCTTGACGTTGTTTTGCTTTGACAAAATCCCATAAATAAGAGACGAGAAAGGCAGTGGCTTCAGCATTGTTGATAATTTGATTAAATACCAACTGACCAAAATCAAAGGGGGTAGTTGTACCAATCAAGTAGACTAGTTTTGCCAATGGCTTCTTTACTCTTATTGCATGCATACTCGGCATCCAATTCTTCAAGGCTATCTTATGAAGAACCGAGGATTTTAGGCTCAACACTGTTACAGGGAAAGATTTTGCTGGAGGCCACTTACATCGTACATGGGCAGTAATTTCAGCAATAATCACATCATAGTTGGCCTCAAAATCCACAACCGGGTAATGACTTTCAAAAAACTCATTTATCATAGCATGAGAAAAATCAAATAAATGGCCTCTGACAAATACTTTATGAAACATATCAGTGGTAGGATTATTAATCTCTTTCACCAAGTTTGCATAAAACTCAAGAACAACATTTTTCACAAATTGCTGCACTTTAGTCACAGTTCCAAGCAAATTTTGTGCTTTAAGAAACTCAAAAACTCCTATCTCCTTAAACTCAGCATCATGTAGTAACCTTTCAGATAAAATTTTTCTTTGAACAATAAAAGCCCATACTTTCTCGCTCAAGTTGGAGTGGAATGTAGAGGACTTACCAGGAGTTGGAGCTGTGTTTGGTTTTCCTTTAGATCAAATGAGGACCTTCGGAGCAGTATCTTGACACTTCACCGTGGATCGAGTAACTCTGCTTGACTTAGGTGGGGCTGCATTTTGCTGCTTATTTGATTTCTTTTGTTGAGATTTCGGCTTACTCACCTGCTCCACTTCAACCTTTTCTTCATCATCAGCAGAATGAGCAAATGGATTAAAAGATTCATCACTAAAGGAACGAAACCGCTTCTTCAAAAATGGCTGAGGAGAATTATGTTTCTCAAAACCTGGTAGAGGCCGAGGCTTCATTCCTTAAGGATACACAGGAAAATGAGAATTCCAAGATGGAAATCCCGGTCTTGCAGGAAATTTCATTAAATTTGGATGAGACTCTCGCTGCGGCATTTCATCGAGCATCTAATATGTAGCATCCTTGATGAGCTTGGAAAAGTTTGATGGAGGTAGTTCGTTACCTAATAATGACACTGCTGGTGAACAACTCTTTGGAGATATTGGGAGCCGACAGGGGCACAAACGGCACAATTGCCATGGGAGAAACTGAAACTAAGGGTGCAGGACTTAGTACTTTTGCATCTGAATTCCGGTGAGAAATAGTGGAGAAACTGGAAGAGATAGGCTTCTCCTGCGGTGGAACGGAGGATTTTCTCTTCGACGACTGAGCAAACACGGCATAAACTTTCTCACAAAACTCCTTTTGTAGATTCTGGACATCCTTGTCGAGGTCCTTTGCCTGATTACTTCGAGTACGAACCATGATGAAAGATGATGATTGATGCAAGAATAACAAAGAGGAATTTGGTGTAGAAATTTGCCTGTCAGAAGTGAAGTGAGAACCAAAAGAAAATGAAGCGGCAAAGACAAGGCATCAACCATCCTCTTTAAAGACTAATCCATTAAAACGAAAAGTCATTTTTTTTAGTAAACGGGCAGATCACATTACACAAATACCTAGTGCAGACCTCAAAGACTCAAATCAAATAGCATTAAAAACCTTTGTAAAGATATATGCCAACTATTTTTCGGTAGCAACATACTCCACTAAGACAGTTTGTTCTCCACCAGCTCCCTGATAAAATGATGTTGTATGTCAATGTGCTTCATTTAAGAGTGTTGGACAGGATTTTTTGAAATATTTATTGCATTAGTATTATCACAAAAAATTATCAGAACATCTTGTGAAATACCATAGTCTTCCAACATTTGCTTCATCCACAACAATTGAGTGTAATAACTTCCTGCGGTTGATAGAGAAATCGAGTTCTTTTTCTTATTGAACCAGGTGACAAGATTATTCATGAAGTAGAAACATCCTCCTGAGGTGCTCTTCCTATCATCAGCATTACCTGCCTAGTCTGCATCACTAACGCGTGGAAGACTAGAATTTGTATCACTAGAGAACCAAATCCCATGATTCATTGTCCCGCTAACATAACAAATAATCCTCTTTACTGCAGTCAAATGAGATTCCTTAGAATTTGCCTGATATCTAGCACAGACACTAACACTAAAGCATATATCTGGCCTACTCGTAGTTAAATACAAGAGGCTTCCAATCATACTTCGATAAAAGATTGGATCTACAGAGACTCTACTTTCATCTTTTGTCAACTTCTCATTCGTGCCCATTGGTGTTCTCATGTGCCTAGCCTTTTCTAGACTGAATTTCTTTACTAGATTTCTTGCATACTTACTTTGTGAAATGAAAAATCCATTATTCATATGTCTCACCTGCAAACCAAGGAAGTAGTTCAATTCTCCTATCATACTCATCTCAAATTCCTTCTTCATTTGCTCAACAAATTATTCCAGTTTTGTTTGTGATGTTGAGCCAAACACAATGTCATCCACATATATTTTAGCTATGATGATCCCTGTTCCAAATTTCTTGATAAACAGAGTCTTGTCAACTCCCCTTCTCTTGTAGTCCTTCTTGTTCAAGAAATCAGTCAGTCATTCATACCATGCTCTTAGTGCTTGTTTAAGCCCATACAATGCCTTCTTCAGTTTGTAAACATGGTCGGGATGTTGTAGATCTTCAAATCCTTTGGGTTGTTCAACAAAAACTTCCTCATTCAAGAAACCATTCAAAAATGCACTCTTCACGTCCATCTGAAACAATTTTATACTCATCAGGCAAGCAATTGATAGCAGGTGTCGAATCAATTCAAGTCTTGCTACCGGTGTGAATGTCTCATCAAAATCAACACCTTCTACTTGACTATACCCCTGTGCTACAAGTCTAGCTTGTTTCTCGTAATGTTTCCATGCTTATCTGCCATGTTCTTGAAAATTCACTTGGTTCCAATGACATTGGAGTTACTCAGTCTTGGAACTAAATCCCATACATCATTTCTTTCGAACTGTCCCAATTCTTCCTGCATGGCATCTATCCAGAGCTCATCTTCTAAAGTTTCTTTCACATTCTTTGGTTCCATTTTGGATGTATAGCACACGTATCTTACAAAGTCACTGTAGTTTAACCTAGGCTTGTCTCTGATACGTATCCCTTCATCAATACTGCCAATAATCCCTTCAACTGGATGATTCTTTTTTATTCTGGAGGATGGTTCTTTGGCGATTGGATCTGCAACGTCAAATGCTTCTGTCTCAGCTTCTGGAGAACCTGTCTCAAACGGTGTTGCAACATCGTCTGTGACATTGTTTTCGACATATTAAGCTTGTTGCGCTATTATCGATCATTGAGAATATAGCACTCACTCTCAAAAATATGAAAATAGTTGAGATTACGCTTCCTTCCCTTCCATATTTCATAGGGAGTAATCTGTGTACTTGGTCTAAGATACACTTGGTTGATTGTATAGTACGCAGTATTCATTGCTTCTGCCCATAATCTGAAAGACAACCTTTTGGAGTTCAGCATAACCCTTGCCATTTCTTGAATGGTCCTATTTTTCCTTTCTACCACACCGTTCTGCTTTGATACCAATTGTAAGGTATGTTTTTGTTGCTGGCATCATAGAGTGTGACGACCCTAACTTTTGATCATCATCATATATTCATACTTAACATTACTTAACCTCTAACACTTACTAGTTATAACTTCTTAAAAACTCATGCCATTTTTTATCTTTCCATTCTTACCATGTACGTTAAAATGCTGTAGCATTTAGCTAGCATTCTGCTTTCAACCTTTCGTAAAATGTTGTAGCATTCTGTTACATTAGTCATCAAAATACATAAAACACTACTCTATTTTACACATAAAGTACAACAGCATTTTCAAAACACGTGATACATCCACAACCCACTTGCCCAAAACACAAACCCTTGCGATACTCATTTTTTTAGCAGTTTCCCGTTTTAACTAACTCGAGAAAATTTTGTTTTAAGAACTTTTGCTATTTTCCTTACTTCTAATATTTCCACTCTTTTTCTAACTGGTCATTTGGTCATAAACCAAATATTTAAGTTTTTTATAACTAAAATATACCCGTTAAAATTTCTAACTTTTAACTTATATTTCACTATTCATAACTGACATTCATGAATTTTCTTTGTAAAAATATTCGTATTATAACTTTACATTTTTCTGGAAATGTTACCCCGTACATAAAGTTTATACATAACATTTTCTTGATTACATCCACATTTCTACTACTTTCTGTTCCGGAAATAATTATGGTCAAATGCCGGACTATCCAAATTAGACCTGAAATTTTCTCGGTCCTTACACAGAGAGTGTTATAACACTTTACTGTAACACTATTTTAAACAGAAAATCTAAAATTAAACCAGCAAAAACAGTAATGCAGGAAAATAATGCAAAAACGTAAAGGACACCAGAAAATGATATCGCAAATCGGTGTGCACACTTACTCTGCGGAGCCAAGCCCAGATAGTGATCAATCCACTAAGTTCAAAAGATTACAAAGGACCAAACAGTCTTACACACTCAACGACTCCCTCCTTGACGATGTCGTCGCTGCCCTGAATATCCTTAGGAAGCTTGACCAGCGAGTACCACTTGACTTAAACGATTTCCTCCCGAAACCAAAGAATTCTTCTCTCGAAGAGCCAACTAAAAAGTGTTCTAACAATTCATCGCAACACATTAAACGACGCTTAGCATCCCAATCTCATTCTGACATGAACAATCGCCAGTTTTCTATTTGCAGCACCCTTTTTTCATATCACGTTTTGCCCTACATCAAAACCCTCATACCATTGTATTTTCCGTCACACAATCACCAACCCTCAATAATCCACGATAAGCACATCCAATCATGGTAATATCTCCTCCATTAACACCCAAATCAAATCACCAGCCCCAATGACAGTAAGAAGACAATCATTCTTAATATTTCTCATGATTCTTTCTTTAAATAAACCAGCCATAATGCTCTAGTGAAGGTCAATCAGCAAATGCCTATTTTAGAATGTAATAAAACTAATTTGTCAAAAATAAACCAACACAAAAAAAACTAACAATGACCAAAGAAGATAGAAAAGGCAGTGTTACAAGGTGATGGGAACACCGCCAAAGAGGCACCCTCATATCAGTGAGTGAGAGTTATATGGTGCCGCCATCTAGTGACAGAGACAGAGGGCAAGAGGGGGCCCTTTTGTTTTTGTTTTTGTTTTTCAATATAGTGGTTTTGTTTTAATTTTAACATAATTAATATGTGTATAAATTATACATAACCGTACTTAAATTAATAATTCTTTACATTTTATAAGGTCAACCATTTAGATTTTAAACAAAAACTGTTACATATATATACATGTTAGTATAGTTTTGATAATAACAACAAAAAATAAAAAAAATAAATAAAAAAAAATGGTCAGGGTCGGAAGTCTAAAGCTCCTTCTCTAGGGTCGGAAGTCTGAAGACCAGTGAAGCAGCAGAATCAAACTCCGGCAGTGAATAGCAAGTGACACAAACTTTTCCATAGCACACCCAAAACTGCATCAACTTAAATGAGCTGTTAGCACTTAGTCAATTGTCTTTTTCATTTAAGCATTAGAATATTTTTATTTTAAAATTATTTTAAAAATGAAAGTTTACATTTATGACTTCTTTAACTTAATAATTAAGACAAGAAGAAGACATATCATTTGAATTGTCTTGATACATTAAGAGTTTTTTCAATAAGATATCCCTACCAGTTAAACATTTCTAAATGTTAAGTCTTATCGAATTCACATTAAAATTAAAAAAAAAAAAAAAAGTACAAAAACCTTACAAGTTCCGATACGTATACAACGGTTCATATCCTTACAAGTACGTTGTATATTGATGTATATAATACATATTATATGCTACCTTAGAAATCTAACATATATTGGAGCACAAAGTAGAATAATATATCTACTATGAGAATTCAATCGTAGGATATTAAAAAATATCCTACTGGTAGAGCTCTATTTTGAACCGTTAGATTTATATTAAGTTTTGTCAGTTTTGCATACTTTTCATTTTGATAGGATTTGATTCAAATCTAACGGTAAAAAATATACATTGTAGTAAGTAACTCTACAAACTCCTGTCAAATATGTTATTTTCTCATTTTGAATATTAATATAGCATTAATATTGACATTTGAATTAGAAATGGTCTCATATATGATTATTAAAAATTGTGGAACTATTCGTAATACTTTAATGAAAGTTAAATTAAAGGCATTGTTATTTTTTTTTTTAAAGTAAATATGAGCATTAATTAATAAATGGAGTTTTCACACTAACACATGCTATTTTACCCTATATAAGGTTAGTTTTTAAAATCGTCTGATTAAATCTTAACAGTCTAATTTGTGAGTGTTTCAGTTAAAAATAATTTACCAAAAAAAAAGTAGTATGTAGCTGTCTTCAAAGCGGGAAATATGCACTAATAAAGGTATATATCAAATATTTGTTTCACGATAGTAATATATATTAGCTTTCTTTTTTATTCACAGACAAAGCCGTTGAAATCTAAAAGAAACTTGTCGAATTGACAGGGATGCATATTGTAAAATTCTCTTAGTTAGGGTCCGTTTAGTTCATGGATTCAAATCATGTGATTAGAACTATTTTTGATTTACGTATATTTTTTGTGAGAAAAAATACTGTAGCGAATTATAAATCATGATTCGAATCAGAAAGCGAATATAGGTACCAAACGGACCCTTAATAATCTTGGTGAAAACGAGAGAGAGAGATCAATTAGTGCATGTATGTGTGTTTGTGTATGTATTGGAGAGAGAAGGAGAGAGAGAGAGAGAGTGTGTGTGTGTGTGTGTATGTTCCTTGATAATTTAAGATTGCATATTTTGCCAAAATTTGAGGTCATGAAATTAAGATTGCATATTTTGCCAAAATTTGTGTGTGTGTTGGGGCAAACATGCCAAAAAGCCTTGAAGAGATAATAATATCAGCTACTGTTTTCCTCCTTGACCCAAAATTTGGGCTTGATCATGTCCAAACGTACACGTTAATAATTTCCAAGAAGCTGCACAGTAGTTGATCAGAAACTCACGGCACATGAGAGTGAAATGAAACAGGGGTCGTTGTTAATAACAATTTGAAAGTGTCTATTTTTTCTATGTATAAACCGTGTCCGTGTGGGGTCTCTTTTCTTTGTAGTTTCTTTGCGTTCAAATTGGAATTCCGATTCTTTCTTTCTTTCTTTCTTTGAACTATTAAGTCAAGGCGAAGAGTCAAATAATGTGAGGCACGCATGATGAAGACGATGTTTGGTGTGAAACGGACAAGATATTGCTACCACGCGAGTACATGTGAAATGTTTTTCCAATCTTTTTTTTCCCCCTTAAAAAATTAAAAAAGAAAACTTACTTAAAGAGTCTATTAGGGTTTAGATTTTCTCAATGAGGTGCATTTATAATGGAGAAGACTATTTTATTTCGCTCATAGAAAATGTGTTTCGACTGTTTGATTAATTTTTTAAATGTCTAATTTACAGTTAGAATAGTTCAGTATCGCGCATAAATTTGACTGTTAAAGAAAAAACAATGCAACGGTTAAAAACAACAATTCTTACCGGCGGAGCAAAATAACTTTCTACACTGTAAAGATTCTCTTTTTTGGACTCAATTTTTTTGTTAATTTTAATATATCAATTAGTATCTAAACAATCATATATATCATGCCACTTCGTGAAAAAAATAAATAAATAAATAACTACTTTTTAACTAATTTTTTTTTTTGCTTATCATGAGATTGTATGAGATGATATAATTAGTTAGACACTACGACGTTAAAAATAAAACAAAAGATCCGAATCCCTCTTTCTTAAATTGATATTTTTGAGTCCTCTTGGCACTTGAATGTCCAAACTCACAGGTAACTGATTAATTGTATGCAGACGCTTGACCGGGTAATAACACTTTGGCATAAAATGTACAAAAAGAAAATCTTCCTAAAATCATGCCATGTCCAAATTCACCCACGCAGGACCAAGTCATGACATCAGATAAAATACACATAAATAAAAATCAAAATGCTCTTCACTAAAATCGAATACAAAGGAAAACGTGTTTTATTATGGGCCCTGTTGTTGTGGTTGGGAATGGTTAATGAGACTTGATTTTAGCTCTCTCTCTCTCTCTCTCTAAAAACTTTCATAAGTTTTTCACCACTCAACCACTCAATAAAGATAAGATACCTTTTACAAAGTGCCCATCATCCATACTTTTATACTCTTAATTTCGTTTTCTTTCCTTTTCTTTTTCTTAGTTAGGCTTTGAATATTTCTTACAGCATTTTTCTGGCCTTTTTTGGTTCACAATATGTCTCTAATTCTCTATTACATATTATTTCCCGCTTGTTTAACTGGGATTTCAGAAGAATAGTTTATAGTGTCAAAATTACTCAATGAACCAACAGGCGATATTTTACATGAGAAAACAAAACGAAATAGAAATATATACAACTATTGCAGAATTAATATAACACTTTTTATACTAATCAACTATTATAACATTCGAAAAGGACTATATATTATGCGGTTTGCAGAAATACCAGCCAGCATGGAATTCATTTTACCTATCTTTTTTTTTTTTCTTTTTAGAAGCTCACTTTTCAGTTTTCACCTTCTTACACAGTATATATAGAAAAAGTTTTATATATATATATATATATATATATATATATTCGGTTGAACCTTTTTACACTATACATATCTCTCACAAGCAAAACAAGTCAATTAGTCTCCATTTTCTACCGATAATCAAGTTCTTTTTTTTTTTTTTTTGTCGGAAGAAAGATGACAAAAGTATAATTACTTTTCTTTTTTGGTTTCCTTTGGAAGGAAGAGACCAAATAGAGAATTAGGTGGTATACTACATGTCAGAATTTCATATTTTGAGCTGAAATTTAGTAAAATTTTTAAAATATTATAAAAAACAAAAATGACATAATAATTACCATAATAATGTAACAGTTTATGCTAAATAATTATACAAATATTATTTTAATCATAGTAATTATATGATAATATCAAGTTTTGTTATTCTTATAACATTTCAAAAATTTTGTTATAGTCCAACTTTATACTTTTTAATTGTGTTATATCGGTAAAGAGCCCTTAGCTGCATAAGTTAGACTGGGTCTTTGGGATGTTGTTCTTCTTTCCGGCTATGCGTGTTGCGTGCAAGACCACTAAAATTTTATCAAGATCACTATATCATGAATGGATTATTAAATTTCTGTTAAATCTATACAACTGAAGTTAATAAGTTTTAGGCTCATTTTACTGGGGCCTTGTACCGATAATACACATTTTTATGAGTTAGATTTGGTCAAAACCAATTAAAATAAAAAGTACACAAAATAAACAGTTAACAGTTAAAAATAGACTTATTAAAAGTTATTTTTCAAATCCTATGTATTTTATCTGTTAAGTTTAATAATGTATTAATTTCATTATGCGTATGGCACTTTTTTGAATGGTGTATAGATTGTGGGAGTGGAAACTTTATGTACTTCAGTCTCACCAAACAAAAAATTAAGGACACATTTATTTTATGCGTTTAAACTCATAATTTTAATTTTGTTATAGTGTTTTTTTAAAAAAAAATAAAATTTTAAATGTCAAAATTAAAAAATATTAATTTAAACGCATGAACTAGACGAGTACTTCACTGTAAAATATCATAACCAAAAGTAACTTTTACTTTGAAAAGCATACAAACCTTTAGCTTAAATAAAAAATTTATCTTACGAGGTCATCGTACAACGTGCAAGTAGTGAACATTTTTAAACTATAAATGATTTTGTTTTTTAATTTGATTTCCTCGTATACGGATAATGTAATTGTAGTAGGTAATCGAAGATTTACATACAAAAATCAGTTAATGTAAAAATAGGGAATCTAGAAAAAGGAGTTCTTTGAATGCTCCTATCTAAACAAGAGTATATATATATATATATATATATATATAGCTCATATGAAAAGAAGATTATTGATGTTATCATGTCTCTTATTGCTTTTGTCATTTTGAAAATTTTGAGGCCCATTAATGAAAGTAAATGATTTGATTCAATTAAATTTAAAAAATAAATCTAATTTCACTCATGCCACTACATATTTAACACCACATAATACATCGACTGAGTAGGGCTCTTAAAGTGGAGTTATAAATTGTTGGGTTCTGAGCACGAAGAGAAAATAAAGAGTCTTTATCCGTACACAAACTCATTAATGGTATATATGGGGTGGTTAAACTTGAGAGATATGATATCAAATGCTTTGGAGAAAGAAAAAAAAAAAGCGTTTTGCTGAAAAAAAATATTCAAATCCCTATAGTACAATAAGAAAAAATCGCCACTTGTTTTCTTTTTACTAGGAGCGATTCTATTAAAGGTCTCTTCACTTCACTGATTCAAATTTATAATTTGAGTTTAGATGTGATTTTATGTGAGAGCTTTTTACTGTAATAAAAAAGATAAATATAACTGTTTTTTAGAACTTTTTACTGTAGTAAAACTCAAATTCTAAACTTAAATCGGTGAAGTGAACGAAACCTAACAACACCAAGTTACAATTTTCGAGCAAAAATTCTCCTACAAATAACATAATATGGTCCTCTTAATTAAAAGAGTTGTTGTGGTCAATTGAACGTTTATCGCCTACAACGCAGGGGGTGGGAAAAGACCAAATATTATCATGCTCTTTTTTTTTTTATGCAAAATATCATTAAAATTATTTTTAATTTATGTGTATTTTTTATAAAAAAAATATTATAATAAATTATAAATTATAAATTATAATATAAATTCCTTTATCAAACGTATTCTAACTAACAAATAAAAAGAAACACTAAAAGCTGTAGGCCATCAGAATGACAAGTACTCATCCTCTTGTTCTTAGAAAAGAGAAAAGAAAGGAGTAAAAGCTGTAGGCCCATCATAATGAGAAGCACTTCGATCCTCTTGTTCTTAGAAAAAAGAAAATAAGGAGTAAAAGATGTAGGCCCATCACAATGACAAGTACTTCGTTGGAAGTAGAGGTGTCAAAAAGGATCGCATCAGGCTAGCACGGTTCTTCTAACTCCAGGTTTATCACGGGTCTAGATCGGTCCAGGCATTGTCCTCTACAGTATAAGGCCGAACCTTAGGGGAGACCTTCAGGCCCAACCCTGACTCACAATCTTGGCTCTTAAGGACTAAGATCGGGCTCGGACTCAAGCTCTCATGGGTCGATCCTACTAATGGTCCTATGGGACTTTCATAGGGCTGGCCCAATAACGTCCAATGATCCTGTAGGGCCGGCTCCTTTTTTTATTAAATAATGCCTTTAGCATCTTTTTCTTTTTGTTTTTCTTTTTCCTTCTTTTGTTTGAGACTTGTCCCAAACGTGTGGGCACGAGAGATATATAGGCTATATAGCCAAAAAGGTCAAGAGAGAGAAATAGAATGACCAAATTAAGAGTACAAGATTAAAAAATGAAAAAAAAAAATTAAGAGTACAAAATATAAAAAGAGTACAAAATATAAAAATGGTACAAAAAATAATATAAAAAAATACTCAATAAATGAGACCGACCAAGTAGGAAAAGTCACACCAACTTTTTCCATTGTACATAGGCAAGTCTTAAAACAAAAAATACACATAAATTAGAAGCAAATTATTGCAAATAAAAAACAATGGCCCTAGCCTCCAAACAATATAGTGAAGCGTTAAGATTCAAGAGTTATATGCGATTATATTGAGCTCACTTTCTTCTGCTTGCTTGCAAACACTTCTCCATGTCTCATTATCCAATACCTTTCTATTTCTTCCGCTTTCCGGCCCGGAATCCGGCCGGCGATCAGAGCCCATCTACGTATATAAATAAATAACAAAAATTCAAAAAACAATAAAGGACTAGTTTTGCTTTTGTCACTTTGAAGAAACTAACTAATACATATGTCATATGTGGTCGCTTATTATTTGTATAACCTATGCTACAACGCTTTCAAACGTTGATAAATGTCGCTAGTGATGGTCATTATCACTTGTTTGATCTTTTTTAATCAACTAAAAATTATTATGTAATGTATTGTCGTTTTCTCTATAGTTATGTACATCTCAAATTGATGAATATTTGGGTCTATGCATAGAGATAAATTATAAAATTTTGTTTGAAGATAATTAGGAAATCAAACCTTTTTATTCCCAAAATTGTATTTGGACTGATTTCAAGGAACAGCAAATTAGGAAAATAAAAATTACAGAAAATATCACAGAAACCTGTAGGTGTGAAAATTAAATTAGCATTAAATTCTTTTTACTTTATGTTGGCCGCATCAACTTCAAAATGTGAACGGAACCAGTCACATGACTAGCTAGAAGATGAAACAAAGAAGTACAGTAACCATGAATTAATTGCTCATGGTACTATTTTCACTTTTTTCAATGAAAATGTAGGTGGCATTTGGTTATAGATTTAACTTAGCGTTATTAGAATTATTTTTAATTTATGTGTATTTTTTATGAGAAAAAAATATCATAATAAATCACAAATCATGATTTAAATTAAAAAACGAATTTAATACTAAACGGAGCCTTAGTTTAGAGACAAAAAAAAAAAAGAAAAAAAATCCCTATTTTTACTTTACCTAGCTCCAACAAGCTTGTACATTCTAAAGATGAGATCTTCTTCCTGTTCTGACATGTTTATGAACTCCCACTCGATACTGCTCACCTCTGCCATGTTAAATTAGACAACATTTTTGTGTGAGAAAGTGATAATTAAGTTTAAACATAAATACTAACTACCAAGGAAAAAAAGAGAGAGAAATCAGAAATTATGGAAAAAAAAAAGTGTTGAAATGGTCATGAAAGCACAAAAGGAGCAAATAAGATTTATTTCTATCAGCGGGAGAAAATGAATGAAACGCTTTACATATTTGGCGAAAAGGAGAAGAACCCATGATAGAACAAGAGAATATGATCACTTAATGACACATCAAAAATTGAGTTAAATTAAAATAAAATAAAATAAAACAATAAATTAAGAACCCAGAAGATGATTTAATTAAGAAAAAGAAATCAAAGAAAGGAAAGCGCTTGCCTTCAGAGCAGCGACTGCTATTCTTGGCTTGCTTTCTTCTGCGTTTGTCCATTGCCAAACAATCAAAACAGAAATAGTGTAAGACTTGAAGAGAAGAATTACACTTTCGTATTGACTCGCCAAGTCGTGGAAATTAAGAAGAAAATAAAATTTTGGACAATAAATTAATAATAGTCTGTCGGAAGGGTGTCTTGGTAATGCAAACTTATATATAGTGAATCTTGTTGATCTGATGAAGTTTTGTTACAAATATTTTTGTTTATCGAGAGAAGAGCTGCTTGGATTAAAACGCAGAGAGGACTAGGAACGGCAGGTCCTACCAAACAGACAAAATAGCCATTTGTTTGACTAGCAGTTGTTCCTCCTACGTTAATGATAGTGCTTCAATTTTTTAAGGTCAAAATTGGATGGATATATCGTGCATTATTTAGCTCTATTAAATTTCTATCCGAATTTATCTATTTTATATATATTTTTTAATATGATATAATTTTAATTAGATTCAACAGTTAAAAATTAAAAATATCAATGGAATAGAATAAATAAATAAATAAACAAACTCCTAAAAAAATAAACAGATACTCCCTCATGAAAAGACAATCACACCCTTCATTGCACTTTTGTTTTGATAATAATCCTTCAGATTAATTTCAAAAATTCTCCTTGAACTATGACTCTTGTAACATTTTACTCCATGAATTTTAAAACGTAACATCTATTCCTCCTGAACTTTATTCTATTAACAATTTTATCCATTCTGTTATATTGAGTAATGGAATTCACCATGTGTCCATTATTTAGTGAGATTTAAAAGTAGAATTACGCTTATACACATCTTCGTTCAGAATTAGTTTATCCAAAACTAGATCTCATTATTCCTCTCAAAAATCATATTCTAAGGGAACTACTGAAGACAAAACCCTAACAACATGAGAAGAACTACTGAAGACAAATTGACCCATGCCACCAAAGAGGTTGAAAATTGTAGAGAAATGAGGAGACGCAGCACCCTATGTAGGCGTGTGAGTCCACGTGTAGCTACCATCAACTATAACCTTGGCATGCACTCCCCTGAAAGAGACACAGCACCATAAGGATCAAAAAGCCTCGAAGATGCAGCTCTTTTAAGGCTCCTGCACATCTCATGCTAGTGAAACCACCATCGACGAGGGAAATGAACCCTAAGAGTAATAGAGCCACGAAAGACAACACGCTGAGGACAACCAAAAAGTTGGTGGCCCCCTCCTCTACTTCGCTAAAACCCAACTCATCCAACCACGAGTTGTGCTTGTCTCTAGATTCGTCATTGTGAAATGTTTTTGGAGCAAATTTTAATTTTTTTTAATAACTTAATAAATTGATGCATTTTAATCCTTTTTTTAATAACTTGGGGTTTTTACGAAATATTTTATGATATTACCCTTCATATGGGTTAAATAATGGACACGTGGTGAATTTTGTCACTCACTGTAACAAAATGGACAAAATTGTTAACATAATAAAGTTCAGGGAGAGCAGATGTTATGTTTTGAAATTCAAAAAGTAAAGTGTTATGGGGTCATAGTTCATGAGAAATCTTTAAAATTAATCCTAATCCTTCCGGTTGCAAATTTGTATATTTATCATAAATTTATGACCTCACCACACCACTAATAGTTGGGGAACCAACTTCCTGCACAAGGAATTTCTTCCCTATCAATATTGAATGTTCGTGTGCTTTTAAATTTGGATCACATAAAAATCATATTAAAGTCTTCTTTTAAAACAAAACAAAAAAAGGGAATCGTCATTATTTTTTTCCTAAAGGGGTAATATATTCCAAATAATAATAATAAGAACAAACATCAATATTGACCTGTATGCCCCTAAATTATAGGAAACCCACAACTGCAATACCAATGAACTCGAGTATGTGACACTTATGCGGAATAGACGTATTTCAAGTTCCAAAAATAGATATTGTAATAGGTACACCAACAATTGAGCATATATGACTCTTTATCAATTACTTTACAATCCATAGAAAAATCTAATCGATCAAAATTGAGAAACCCGTCGAACTAAGACTATACAAATCACCATTGAAAAGCAAAATTAGCAGACTGAAAACAAAAACTAACACCAAAAAATAAGACAAATATATCACCAAATCGTAAGAAAAACTACTGTTGTCACAATCCACAACATGACTACTTAAGATTATATCTCAAAAGGTCAATATGTTAAAATCAAACTTAAGTATTAAAACTAGCTAATTTAGATCCTAATTTGCCGCAACCTAAACAATTCAAAATTCTGGATAAAGCATAAATAAAATGTGAAATAAATATAATAAGGGCTGAGGACGATCATTAATGCGTTGTCGTTGATAGGTGGTGATCAAGTTTATTTCGAAACTTTTCCTCTTCTAAATTTTTTCTTCCCTAAAGTACTCTTATATATAAATATATATATATAATATATTATATATGCTACAATCACCTTCTGAAGCTTTGCCCCAAACTGTAAACTCACAAAAAGTCGTAGAGATTCCAGTCTTTTACCTTATTTCATGTTATTATGAGGGCGTAGTTCCAACAGATTAAATTCTTTTTTTTAAAAAAAAAAGAGAAATATATATATATATATATATATATATCTTCCCTTGTAGCTCCCTTGACCTAATTAGTTAGCATGAGAAATATTAACATCACTCTTTCTGTTATTCTCTTTGTCACTCTTTACATTTACTGTTTAATGTGTAAACTCTACTATCTCATTTTTTTAATTTAAATAATAATATATCATATTAATGAAGTTCACATGTCAAACAACGAAGACAGAGTGTGACATAAGAGTGATGCTAGTATTTCTCTAGCTCGTACGTGTCATTAGATTGTGATTGGTCTCAAGTTGGATCCAATTGGTGTCTATGTCGGGCTAGGATTGAATCGTGCTTGGTCTTAGGGTATTGTTGGTGTCGGGTTGGCTTCGGATCGTGTCCTGTGCTAGGTAAGGACCAGTCAAGAATAATTAAGCTGCGGTCCAACCTTAATGTGGGATCACATTTAGACCCCGTTCATTTCACCGATTCGAGTTTAGAATTCGAGTTTTACTATAGTAAAAAACTCTCAGAAATCGTTACATCTTACTTTTTTACTACAGTAAAAAAACTCTCAGAAATCGTCACATCTAACTTTTTTTATTACAGTAAAAAACTCTCTCATAAAGTCACATATCAATTTAAATTAAAAATTCGAATCAACAAACTAAACGAGCCTTTAGTGTCTAACTAAGGTCTATGCCGGACTACGGTTGGTGATTTTTTATTATTATTATTTTGTTATTCTGTTAAAACAAATATGTAATAAAATTATAGTTTCAAACAATATGTAACAAAATTATAAATACCAAGCGCTATTTACAAAAAGATTATCATACATACTTTTTTGTTTGGAAAAATATAAAACAAAAACAAGAGAGAACGGTTTTTATATGCAAAAATTATAAATTGTATGAAAGTTAAAAAATAAAAAATAAAAAATAAGTGAAAACGTATTTTTATGTAAAATTAAAAAGAGATAAAAACAACAAATTCTACTTACGAGGGGCATAGGAATAGGTTTTTTTTTTTTTTTTTTTTGTTTTGAAGTAAGGGATAGGGTAATTTAACATCAGCTACATATAATCTACATCCCACGAAATTAATTAAAGCAACTTTTTTTTTTGGTTACGTAGAAAATAATTAATTAACCAACCAACCTAGCTCATATATACGGAATATGAATATAATAGGTTTAGAAGCATGTGTAGCAGTACCAGTAAGTCAAGTCCAACCGTTATTCTATAATACAATTTCTATATAGCTAACATTTGGTAGTTAGGTAGCTACAGAGATCAGTATTGGTCATATCATCTAGTTCAACGACCAACGTTGTATTTTCCAACAGCTTTCTACTAGAGATTTCCTACATTTGAACTACTAAAGTATAAGCCTTTCATGATCTTCAGCATTTTATTTTCCTATGAAGATGGAAACACTTGCTGAAAAAAAAAAAAAAAATCATTTCTAAATAAGAAGAATTATGCTTCCACCTTGTCAATAAGTACTACTGCGTGAATACTTGCTTTTTTGTCCCTGGCGTATCAACTAATTATTATCCACCGCCAGGAGCCAAGTCACCAATCCTACTCGTACAAAGCAAGAAATTAGGGTATAAATAACGTTTAGAGATTCATATCATAATTTGAATTATGATTTATGATTTGTTATAGTATTTTTTTATAAAAAATATGTGTAAATTAAAAATAATTTTAATCTCATAATTTTAATTTATTAACTAAACATCTAAGTTTTCATGATATGAGAAAGTGTTTAGAGTTGGCATTGATTTGGAATGAATATAATTTTTGTTGTTACACAATTTTAAAGTTACTGTTAATGTAATAAATATCATGTTACACTTCAACTTTTATGCATTACTACTCGTATAACTAATCATGTTCGAAATAAGACTTTGTCTATATCTATCATGTTGAATGATAAGACTTATAACTTTAAGAAGTAAACTGACGTGTTTTTTTTCCTTGTTTCCTTTTTATTAGTTTCTTTTCATTTATGAAAACGTTATTTTGATAATTAATAAATTGAGAAGTAACTTAATTAAACGTCAAGATATTGGTAGGGAAGTGACTCAAATTGGTTTTTATAAAGTTATTATTTTGTGTTTTTGTGTAAGTTATTATTTTCAGTTTTTGAGCAAAAGTTATTTTATAATTTATTATAGCCTATAAAGAAGTATTTTGTGTAAGACTTTACATGTGTGCTCAGAAAAAAGTGCAGAAACAGAGTGTTTTTTTAGAGAGAGAGAAAAGTGATGAGAAAGATAGACAATAGTATAAAGATTTTTAGGTAGAGAGAAAAAGTGAGCAAGCTTATTGAGTGGATAATTCTTAAAACTGTTAGTGAATTTTTCTCCCTCTTTCGTGGATGTAAAATTTTTTTCTGAACAACCTAAATCTTTATCTTCTCTATTTTTCTGTTATTTTTGTTTTAGTTTAATTTTTTACTGCATAAATATAAGGGTGTGTTTTTTCCTAACAAATATTTATCCTTCAAAAAACTTCAAGATAGGCTCTTAAAATTAGAGTAATTATTTTGTTTAATATTTAAGAATCATTAGATCTTTATTTTTACTTTTACTTTTCTTTCTAATCTCATTACCTTTTATATAGATTCGTTTATGATTTGGTAAACAGGGCCCAAGTACATTGTCGTTTGTAGTTTGAAAGTTTGATGTCGTTGCAAAAAACGACAGGCCATTTGGATTGTTTTGTTTAGTGAACAACGTATTGCTTTCTTAAGATTTTGATGTCGTTTGAAGTGTAAGCTACCTGTCATTTGTCCGCTAAGTCGTTTCTGTAAGCATAAGTCGCAAAAACGCATGCCGGTTCTCTCTCTCTTTTTCTTCACTAAACGGCATGACGTTATATTTGATAAACTGCGACGTCGTTCAACATATAAACGGCACATAATTTGTCACCTAATTTGTGTAATGTGCATATAGCTTAAGACCAAAATGACGTATCGGTTTCTTTTATCGCTTTCAGTTCAGTGTATTGCTGTGTCATTTCCAGAAAGTAAGAAGCGCAGGCCATGTCTAGAATTCATCGTGTTTTTATTTTTCACATTTTTCAAAAAAAAATAAAAACGTTTTTAATAAAAATAATTTTTTAATTTAATATAAAATTAAAAAGAAATAAAAAAATAACTTTTAATCATTTTTTATTTTTTATTTTTATTTTCTCCTCTCTGAAGCAGAGAAAGAAAGAGATATTAATGATTTTTTTACAGTAAAAATAATCTATTAATAAAATTATCAAACGTATTTTTAAAAATAATTTCTGTTTAAAATTAAAAATATTTTTATTTACATTTTCATATAAAAAATAAATTTATTTTAAAACTACTTCTAAACGTGTCCGTTATTTTTAAGATTCCTTCCTTCTCTCTCTCTCATTTGTCTAAAATTCATGTCGTTTTATAGGTAAAATGATTGTTGTAGTGTTGGACCGGCGCGTTTAAAGTCTGAGCGTGGACATGGATTTCCGTTTAAGCATTCGCTGTCTTTATCCTAAAGGACATGTCCTTGGCCTTTAAGAACTAGTCGTTGATAGAGACTTGTCTCTTGTCGTTCAAAAGTCTGACAAAAACGACATGTCGTTCTTGTTTAAAATTGTTAATCGGCTACAAACGCCAAGTAGTCAGAAACACGACGTGTCATTTTCATATGAACGCACGACTTCACATATTTCGAAAAACTACTACAGAAATTCAGCACACAATAAAATGTTCTTCGGTCAAGATTTGCATGTTCAGCAATGCACCAGCTAAATTATTTCTTTCCCTTTGTTCAAAACTCTCAAGGAAAAAAAACGTACAATACAAAATCAAACAAAGCTAACACATCAATAGGATCTACAAGACACAATATAGATAACATATTAAAGTAGCCTAACAGACAAGAAAAGACAAAATGTGAATTATCCTACTCATGACAGAGCAAATTCTTATTCAACAGATGAAGACACAAAAGTGAGCTTGCAAATTTCATATAATAGGACCATTAAGTGCATAATATATCATGTTGTGCAGCTCTGAAAAATTCCCAGCCAAACCATTGAAACACTCTTGGAGATCTCATCTCAGTTTGAATTCTAGGGCTGTGATGGTGTAGGAGATGTTGGGGGCTTAAAATCTGGATACTGCAACCATAGAACAAAATCATCAAAAAGAGGTATCATTTTAATATGAAAGAAACCAAAAACCAGAAAAAACAAAAAAAGAAAAGAAAAACTTGGTAAATTGTGACAAAATGTCTCTCTCACAAATTAGAATGCACCAAGTATGTCATTTTCTAGGTGTAACATTACCTTGCTGATAGGAATGATAACTTAAAGATATTTCTGGTCTTTTTCTCCTGATTTCAGGCCAGTTAAATAAAAAGGAAAAAAATGGTATAGAGGACATTTCATGTCCTAAACATCGACTTTAGGGTACCAGAATAATATTTTTAAAATTTGAGGATACCATTTTAGTAGTATCAAAGCATGGGGTATCGAAATGCTTTTTTGTCTTTCAGAATTAATTATGTTACCATCTTGGTGTAATATTACTTTGGTGAGAAGAAATGGAAAGAAGAATAACAACTTATTTATAACCAAAAGACGGTTGAAAGTAGTTAGTCACTTGGAATCAGCTTCAAACTCCAAAGACATAGATTTAAGAATACAAACAAAAAGAAAAAAAGCACATACTGCCGGGTACGGTGAAAGATATTGTGAGACTGTAGGAAGAGATTCTGCTTTATTTTCCGTTTGGGGTACTGAATTTATTTCTTGGGTTGGTTCTGCAGTTGCTTCTACTTTTGGCTCAGGAATAGTTTCTGCTTTCTGCGCAGTACTATCTGCGGTGGCTGGATTTGGGTTTGCTTCCGTCGGTGCAGGAAGAGCCTTGCTGGTCCCTGTTGTTGGTAGAATGGCTATTCCAATTTGCTGTAGTTTCCAAAAATTGATGATAAATACAGCATAGAATGGTTAGTTAAAACAATAAATTGCAATATATATATATATGTATATGAGGCACAAGTTTAGATAAGTACCTTTACATCTTCAACGAGCTCTTGAGGGGCAACCTTGGTGGTCAAGAACTCATCAAATTGTTTCAGAGTTTCTTTCCTATCCTGTCAGGCAAAGCTCATAAACATGAATTATTTTATTTGAGTTTTAAAGAAAAGAAAGATTAATCTTGGGTGATCGAATGTCCTCATAAGTTTGTGATTTATTTTCATATCTAAATGATGTTGGACTCGGGTTTATTTAATATGAGAGATGAGGACCCACCTCGGCAAATAGGAATTTCTTGCTCACAAATTGAACAAGTGCAGCTGATCCTAAAACTTGGAGTATTGTTTCTACCTATAAAAAAACACACTTTAATCTTTCACAAGACAAATTTTGTCACACTAAAAGCTAAATCAAAGGAAAGAAAAAAGGCAGTTTGTGAAGGAATTGTCAGTCTAACCTCTTGAAATGCCAATAAACCCAACCCAGCTGCTGCAGCAATGCCAAGAGGGAGAGACAAACCACCTGAGCCCTCCTGCACATTAATCCCGAAATAAGCTATACATAAGAAGCACCGTACTAAAATAACAACGAAAAAGTATCACTCCAAGATAGTGAAAAATGCAAGACAATTGTCACTAAACAGTTGAAAACGGTCCTGAAATATTGAGACACATACTCCGATTACATCACTAAAAGCGTCTGTCAAATCGCTAAGGTCCAAACTCAGTGCTTTCTTTGGCGGTATCCATGGAAGACTGCTATTCTGCAAAAGAGCAATCCGTGTGACGAATCATAGTGTTAATACTTGTATTCTAAAAGTTGCAATAAATGGAAACTTAGCAGAAGAAAAGGAGGAGAGACCTTCCATCCTCGTGGTCCTTCCGCTCCGTCCTTTATAGCATAAGCAGCTTTGAATCCATTTACAGTGACCAACTCAGCAACCAGTTCAGAGTTCCCATCAAATCTGGCTTCCAGTCAGAAAGGCGTCAGCATTACTTTCTCATATTAGCTTTTGAAATCAAACATTACCAGAGAACTGATATTCGTATAAAATAATGTAGCAAGAATCAGATATAGAATAAATTCACCAAATGTTGGACATTCACTAGCCGAATGATGAATGAGTTAGTTTTAATGTTATCCTAAATACCTCGGACCAGTAACATTTAGCTTTATACTCTTCTTAAGAATCAACAATTCTATATCACTCTCACATTTTGTTTCAATTTTTTAATCTCCTGAGCATCAGATCGAAAGATGCATACGATTAGGAGATAATTATCAAAACTCTTACATTTCTTTCAAACTCTTTTCTCCTTGCAGTTTGAATTTACTCAATCATAGGATGGCATAACATAACTGTCAAGATCAGGAAAAGAAAATATGAAATAAAGCTGCAATATCTTACTTGTCAAGGATGAACAATGTGGTATTTTCTGGTGCCTTGAACTTGAAAGAAAGCTTCTTTAAGAAACCCGGTTTATCTTCACCTTTGTAGACAATAGACACAGGCTTCTTTCCCAAGCCCCGGATGTCAGGACTACCCACTTGCCTAAACTCAACACTTGGTCTTATATCAAGCAACTGAGTACTGGAATCCTCAGCAAGTCTTGCATAAGCATTCCTTGCAGACTCAACTCCCCAAGGCTTAGGATTCTTCAGAAGCTGAGACACAATCAATGGAACAGCCAAAACGGCGGCCCCGCCGGCTAAAACGACAGGATTCTCGGACGCAAAGCCGATGGCGCTATTTAGAACCCCATTGACGTCCAAGCCCCCATCCAAGGAGCTCCCCACAGACTGTTGTAGTGCTTCCTCATAAGTCAATGCTTTAACAAGACCAGTGTTGAGAACTGAAGATAACAGAACTAAACCCCCTTGGATCTTTCTAGAAGAGTTTGATAACTTTGGATAAACTGCTGAGGATTTTCTTGGTTCTTGTTTTCTGTCAGAAAGGACTGCTGATATGGGTGTCAAGCCTGCCGCATTGAGGGCCTCCATGGCATAATTCTGGTCTCCTACAACAAGACTGTTTTTCTGGGGTCTCTCAAACAAGTGGTGAAAAACTTCTATCCACCATGAAAATACAAAGGTTTTACTAAGCAGGCTATAATGTTTTCTCTCCTGGGATGATTGGACGGTGAGAAAGATAGAGAGAGAAAGGCAAGGATTGTAAGGCTAAGCTTCAGAAGATGCAATTTGGAAGTCGTCTTTAGTTGGAGGAAAGTGCAGACAAGAAATGGGATGAGAGGGGTTTGGCCATTCAGAGCATGACGCGTGGCAGCTGAGGATGATAAGTTGCTGATTTGGAAGGTCTTGGTGGCAATGAGTTTAATATGTTGTCCTAGATTGTGTGGCTAGGAAAAAATCTATACCACTGTTTAGAAATTACAACACATGGAAGAAAAGTCGAAGCTGCTAGTACATTCCTTTGTAGTACAGATAGATTATTGATATTTGCTGGGGAGATTAACCAATAATTATTAAGCATCAAGCTTCTATTATGCTTGATCAGAGATTATAACATGAAAATTGGAAGATGCTAGTACATGTCATGTCCTGTCCTGTACAGTAAAGTAGTACAGAACAGGCTTATCTTCTTCATCTTGATCGGAAAAGAGAGGAGAAAAACAATTAAGAGACAAGAAAATGATGGACTTTTGAAATCCTTCCAACTCCATTTTTTTGTTTTATCTATCCATCTGCCTTTCTTTCTTTCTCCTCCTCCATCTTTTTTTTTTTTTTTTAGAGTTTTATAGTGAGGTACCAAAGTAATTCTCTACAAATAAGACAGTTCAAAACCATTAAATCAAATAAGAATCATGGTAGATAAATATATATATATATATATATATATATGACAATTAACCGAATTGGATGAAGATCCAGTTAGAACTGCGTCATACTATTTGATTAGGATAATTTGTGCATACCCCACTACAAAGTTCTTTTTTTCTTTTCTTTTCTTTCTTTCTTTATTTATTTATTTTTTTTATAGCCACTACGAATAAGAATTACTGAATTAGTAGTTATACATGATACACGAACCTCAAATTGACTAGAAAAATAAGGTAGAAAAGCGTGTTGCATTTCACAACCCTTGATTAAAGAAACGCTCTGCGAGAGTAAGTGGTTGTTTCGGATGAAAATTTTTAATACATGGAATGAAGATGCAACCTGCAATAAGATTTAGTGCCGACTACTAATAGATCAAAAAGAACTCTTCCAGCTACTGCTATATTCAACTATAACTTTGTTACAATTTCAACAATATGTTAAATAAAAGACATCAAGCAGACTGCTCTATAGAAGATCAAAAAAGTAATCAAGACCTTGCCCAATTTCCCAGATTGAGATGCCACATCCCCATTTTCGAGCTTCCTCTAGCCTTGTCGAAATTGACATCAATGATGGGTAGAATACAGCATGATTGATGTGCTTATCATCAGAGTAAAAGAACAAATGTTCCGCACTGTTCTGTTCCCATTGCAAACGTGGTTTGTGCTTCTCCAACAATGACAGATAATCACTTCCAGTTATAGCTCCACCACCACCACCTGCAATCAATAAAATCAGTACCCTCTTTTTTCTCTATAAATAGACATAAAATCTATCGATGAGAACAAGAATGATCAAAGAAGCCTCAAGACAATGTTACCTTCTGCAAGAATAAAATCATTTCCGTAGAAATTGATGCCAAGAAATATCTTGTGGGCGAGGCCCCAAACGCCTTTGTGGTTGCTACCTCGGAGCAACTCCAGTGTGGAACTAATCCACTTCAGAGGTGCATTGGGACCTGGATTGTGCGGACCTGAGAAGTCATATGTCATAAGTGAGAATTTATCCACATCGTCACCCAAGCTCTGAAGATCATCAGGTCCGAAATCATGTGCCTGGAGCGTCTTTGAATGTGGTGGACCTATAACGTACACCAATTCCAATGGCAGCTTATCGTTGCCCTCGGAGATAACAGAATGCAGTGCATGTCCCAGCTGTTTTATGAACTGCAATGCCTAGGCTTGCAAAACCGAAAATGATTTCTCAGAAAATATATACATGATCAGATAGAGAAATAGATCAGGAGAAGGGGCAAAACAGAGCAATACTTACTGAGTTCCGTGTGCTTCGATCATGCAAAACACCATAAGCAGCCCACCTTGACCAAGATTCTAGCACAATACCATCATATCCCATTTCCCTAAACACATAAAGGATCAGTGCCAAGATGAGTGAAAATGTTTCGTTGCAAGGAAAACATAGAGGTTTCGAACGACATAATGATGCTAACAAAGATCGCAAAAATAGAGGAAATAATAATAATAATCATTAATGAAATAACGCTTGCAGTAACAGATGAATTTCTTTTTCTGTATGGCTTAAACATCATACACACAACATAATTCCCACCAGATGGAAAAAAAAATGATACAACAGCAAAATGACCCTTGAGATATCATTCAGGCACCAATCAGCTCTAATAAGAACAAGTTCTAGCGAATTTAAAAAAGTCCATGGAAGAACTCTAAAATAGAAGTTTACTTGCACTCGTTAACTATGAGGTTAATGGCTCTATTCCTCTGCTTCTTCTTTGTAAGCAGCTCCTTCGGAAATACTTCGAGAACAACTCTAGGTAACACCTACAGTAGCACATAAAACATTCGAAAACGATCATGGAATGTGTCACTCAACTAGGCGTAAAACCGTAAAAGCACATACCATGTTACCAAGGACTGATAAGTGACAAAAAGAAATCAAATTTTTGAAACGTGGCTAATGTCAAAATGGAAGCTTTTCCTTTCCGAACTTATACTCCTCATGAAGCTCAATTTCATTACAAGTTCAATAATTAAATAATCCCTTCAAACCATGTGTACCAATTAGGTTAGAAATACCTGTATATTTTTGTTGTCATTACATAATTATTAAAGCTAGTTACACGTTAATTTTCAAATGAATAAATAAGAAAATTTTCCGTCATACCCTAGCATCTCCTGCCTTCCGAAGCTCTGATATCCATTCAATATCAGCATTATGTCTACCTTCAAGAACCAAGTCGCTTCCTTCACTAACAAGAAAAGAAGAAGGAAAAAATAAAAACCCAAACGGCAATATAGCAGATTAGTCATTGGAGTTGAATGATCTCTTGGCGAATTGATACCTTTTCAAGTCATACCAGACTGGTGATAAATGCGTCAACTTGGAGTTGAATCTCTTGGCCACTTCGTAGCCCTTTGAATTCCTACATTAATTTAAAATAAGAGCAGCTCATCTATACCGAACTTTGTAACCAAAAATGTTGCAGACAAATTAGACTACGAATTCAATCAAATCAACATGAAATAATAACAGCAGTCAGCGTTCATGAGTATTGTGTCACTTTGATCCCCGAACTTTTTTTTCTTAGTAAATTACTCCTAGAACTTTGTTTTTTGGTAATTTTAGTCTCTAACATTAAAATTGATGAAGGCTTTTTTAAATTAACAGCGATAATAACATCTATATTGCACATAGTAACTGATAGTTTTACAGAATAGTTAGATGAAATGCAGAATATTCAAGTTTGTAAGGATTTTGAGCAACAAAGTAGAGGACATTCTTCTTTTAATATAACTACTTTTATAGAACTTTCAGATTCTATGCAATTGGGAGGAGATTCCCAGTTAAATTTCAAAAATCTTTTTGTCAATTTTAATATCAATTTCTAAAACTGCCCCCAAAAAAAAGGGGGGGATCAAGGAAAAACTTTCAGAATCAAAATGACACAATGCTCATAGTTCAAGAACTAACGGTGCTTATAGCCCTAATAAATAAATGACAAAAATAAAAATGTCCAAATATTTTACCAAACATCAAAAGCACACCAGATTAATTATATATTCGACCAATAAAAACTGGCATTAGAAATGTTAATGGTAAAAAAGTATTGACAACCATCAAATTAATCAAAACAGGGTTATATAAAGGCATACCATGGAGTAATATAGGCTAACACAGGGTAGCTATAATGCCGGCGAGACACATTTTCTGAAACCTTCGCATTTTCCTGAGTTCCATACAGATAAATCACACACCCAAAAAGAAAAAAAACACTAAAGATGTGATTTTTCACTCTTCCACAGAAACAGTTGCTTCAAATTTCTCAGTAACCAAACAGAGAACAATGGCAAGAGGAAAATCCAAGCTTAATTAAATTCAAAATACACCAAGAGATTGATCTTCGTGTCTCAATACTTACGGAAAGAATTTCGTGGTAATTCATATCAGGCTTGACGAGGCCTCCTTGGTGGACGTACGAATCGTCCGTACGAGTCGTACGCGGTGCGTACTTCATTTGGTAGATGAACACAGCGATCGCGGGAGATATGATGAAGAAGACGACGAAGAAGATGACGGGCCTTCGGTCTGAGGAGGTAGAGTCAACAAGTTCTTCATTCTGAGTCGTCGGTTCGACTCTGTCGGCACGGCGATTCGAACTCGGTGCGACTCGGCGGTCTCGCTTCTTCGCCATTTCCGAGATCTCCGAGCTCAGGCAAGTCTGAAGGAGTAACGAACGGTGTGTTTGGTTGGGAGGAATGAAAATGAATGAAAAGAAATTAAGGTTCATTCTCATGTTTAATTAATTTTAAGAAAATGAATTATTATTTAAAATTAAATAAGTTTTTTATTAAATAGATAAATTCATTCATTTCTCATATACAAAAATGCACATTTTAAACTCTTTTAATTTTTTTTTCTAACATTATCATTAAATATTATAATTATTATATTAATATTTATAATATAATTAATATTATATTATAATAATTTAAATAATGTAATTATATCTTATAACATATAATATAATATATTATAATTATATACGTATATTATATCATATTTAATATTATAATAATATCTTATATTACGTATTATACATTGTAATTATATTTATTAATATAATATACAATATAATTGTGATATTGTAATTAATAATAATTATATTTATCATTATAAGATAATATAATATATAATTGTGATGTTGTAATTAATAATAATTATTATAATTATATTTATCATTATAATATAATATAATATAATATAATTTGTTGTGATATTGTAATTAATAATTATAATAATAATTGGGATAGTAGTATTTTTTATAAAATTAAATATAATAATTATAATAATATTATATTATATTATATTATATGATATAGATGTTTTCATTAATAATATGATAGTTATAATAAAAATTAAGATTTTATTATTTTAAATATATAATATTATAATTATATTAGATATTATATTTTATAATATATAATTAAGTATTTATATAATTACAATATAAATTTAATATAAATTTATATTATAATAGATAATAGATAATATATTATAATTAAAAATGATAATATACTATATTATATATTATAAGTATAATATGTTATATTATATTATATTATATTATTATATTTTACAATTATACTATATTTCTAATAATATAATATAATATAATTGTAACATTCTGATATAAAATAATCATAATATAATTATTTTATTATATTCTATATCATTTTATATTTTATATTATATATTATGATTGTATTAACATGAGGAGTAATTTTGTTAAAATGAAAATATTCATATCTCATTTTATTGTATTTGTGAAAGTAGAACTAAACAAATGAATCATATTTCCTTTCTATTTTATTCTATTACTATTTTCATTACCATTTTTATTATCATTTTTCCACTGAAACCAAACGCACTCTAAAGGCTAAAGGCTCAAAGCCACGTTGGGGAAGATCATTGGCAATCAAGTGTGTTTGAATTTTATAGTACGTAACACGTAGACGAATCTTCTCCTCTCATGTGAACTCGTGGACCAATAATTTCCAATGAGAAATGCTGAGTTTACTTCTTTTGTCACTCTTTGAATTCAAGTTTAATGTGAGAATATATTATAATCATGTTCATTTCACCGATTTGAGTTTATAATTTAAATTTTATTACAGTAAAAATTTATCATAAACAGTCACATCTAACTTTTTTACTACAATAAAAAACTCTTATATAAAGTCACATCTTAACTCGAATTAAAAACTCGAATCAGTGAACTAAATGAGTCATATGACTTAAGAAGAAAATGTGATAACAGAGTCTAAGTGTGAATGCAGATAGTGACAGAAAAAATAACCCTAATATTTCTCATTTCTAATGCCCACATCACTCCTTAGTTGTGTTTTTTTTAGGAAAAAAACTTTAAATAGGACATATTTATTTTATATACTCAAATTCAAATAATTAATTTTGCTAGTATTTTCCTCTCACAAACCTTTATTTTGCTCTCAATATTTAGCTCTTTTCTCCCTTCAAAAAAAAAAAAAAAGTATAGCTCTTTATTTCTTCATTCATTCGGTTGAACCATGAGTTTCAAAAGTGGTAGAAAAAAGAGTGTATATATAATTACTTAGATTATTATCATCTATGTCTCTTGAACTCTGAGGTCATCTCTACTTTATCTTCTGAACTTTGAAAACCCTCCCTTTATTACCCTAAATTTTTATGAACTTCCACTTTACTTATTCCCTCCAAATTTTCGTTCAAAAGAAACAGAAAACGTCTCAAATGCATTCACGTGTATGGTGTTTAAGGGTAAAATCATAATTAAATTTTTAGTAATTTACACTTATACCCCCTGAACTTAGAAGTCGGCCCTACTTTACTCCCTAAACTTTAGAGTTGTCCACATCTTGCCCCTTAAACTTTTTCATAGCTCCCACTGTACTACCCCAAACTTTGAATCTTTCTCACTTTGCTCCCTCTACTTGATTAAGATTGTACCCGCTCACTCGTCTCTGTAGTAATCCAATCACTCAATATGATTTTTCTTCTTTTCTTTGATTTTCTAAATACAGTTTGATGTCCTTTTATCATTTTTGTTTTCTATTTGAATTATTTTCATTGATTTGAATCGTAGCAAGACATGACAATATCTAACTTTTACTAAAATTTTAATATCTGTAAAAGTCACTAAATTATACAAATTCATCTTACAACACTTTATCGACTTTTTGTTGATATCTCTAAAAAATTTCCACAAAATATTTCGTCATCTAATGCTACACTTTTCAAAATGAGAGAATTTAAAGTAGTATGGAGAGAGCAATGAAAAAGTTCATGAGGCAAAGTAGACGCGATCTCAAAATTTAGGAGGACAAAGTGGGAGCGATTCCAAAGTTTAAAGGACAAAGTGAAGGTGACTCCAAAGTTGAGGGTCATACGTGCAAATCACTAAAAGTTTAATTACGATTTTACCCTTAAACACCTTACATGTGAGTGCACATGAGACGTTTTCTATTTCTTTTAAACGGAAATTAGGATGGAAGGGGCATAGTGGAAGTTCATGAAAATTTAAGATAATAAAGTGGGAATTTTTAAAGTTTAAGGAATAAAATAGGGGTGACCTTAAAATTTAGGAGCATAAGTGATAATAATCCTACGCATAATCAGAATGGACATGAATCTAAGTGGGTAGGATTCAGAGTGAAAAATTAGAATTAAAATGATATAGTATAAAAATACTAATATATCTTTTAAGTCAATTTTATATTTTTAATTTAAAAATAAATTATGTACTTACTATATTAAAATTAATCATAATTAAAATATTTAGTGTAATAATAAGGTAGTAAAATAATAAATATAAATTGTATAATTATTTAAAATATCAAATAAATAGTTAAAATTTAAATAAAATAAATATAAATAAAAAATAGTGTTAAAAATGAAAATATATTATTAATTTATTAAACAAATAAAGTAGATATTTATTATATTAAAGTCAACCATAATTAAGTTAATATTATAATATTAGGTAAATAAAATAATATATATGTAATTATTATGTTTTGAATTAAATTTTTAATTTTATATTTAAAATAGGGATATAATATAGTAATTTAATGTTAATATTAAAAATGAAGTTCTAATCCTAAAGAGATATGAGAAAACTAATCTTATTTTTAATTCTAAATTTAAGTGAGATCCACGAATCTCACTCTTATTCAACAATAAAAAAAAACATAAAATTAAATTTCATTCATTAATCTTAATAAATAAACATGCCACAAACTTGGTTCATTTACCATCAATGTATGTTGCTTTTCATTTTCAGAATGCCGCCAGGTCTTATTTCTTTTTTAGGCCTCTTGATAAATATTTTATGTATTATTTTTACTATAGATGATTTATCATTATTTGTTTTTTTTTTATTATTATTATAGAAAGAGACATTTTAATGGTTGGACATGGTATCTATTGATCTTTTGATATGAATTTTTTTTTTTTTTTTTTTTTTTTTCCTGAAAAGTATCTATTGGTTAATAGATACTTTCTTCTACTCAAAAAATCAAAACAAATACCAGCACCCTTTTTCCCCCCCTAGAACCGGATAAACTCATCGTCCTCTCCCTCTTCATCTCCCTATTCTTTGTACAACTAGGGTTCCCATTAAATTTACAGCACCACAACCCTAAGCAAATCTTCTTCTTCTTCGATTTCGCTGCTCTCGTCTAAGAATCTGGTAGAGTTCTTGTCTTTAATCTGGAAACAGTACTTTCCCTTCACGCCCTTGGCACAACTGATGAAATCGGAGGAATTGGGGTTAGAGTTCTGCTGAGTTTCAAAGAAACCCCCGAGGACGTAACGCCACCTTCGATTGCTTTCATTCTGGTCCCTGCGTTCCTTGCATTTATTCCAAAAAGGTTTCTCTCTCTGATTTTACTGAAACTTTCCATTTGTTTGTTTGGGAAATCTAGCAAATTCTGTCTCTTTTAAGCGTTTTGATTTTGATCATATTTTGCTTTATTTTGAAGAATTTGTTTTGACATTCAGAAGTTTTGTTTATGTAAATTTGTTTTCCCCCCCTTCTGAAAATGGAACCAAAGTTTTTACTTTCCACAACCAAAGTCTCAGTATGTTCCTCTTCTCTACCTTTCTTTCTCTCATACAAAACTCCTCTTCTTCAAATACCCAAAGATTATGCAATCTCTCATTTATCAAAGTCTCAATTTTTGGGCAAAAGTTTGGTTTTACAAGTGAGAAGAAATGGTTTTCCGAATAGCCCAAGAAAAACCCATTTCCCATTTGGACCAATTAGAGCTGCTGTGAAGAGGAGGAAAGAGATTCCTTTTGATAATGTTATACAAAGGGATAAGAAGCTGAAGCTGGTTCTGAAGATAAGGAAGATACTTGTTGGCCAACCTGATAGAATCATGTCTCTTAAAGACTTGGGTAGGTACAGAAGAAACCTTGGTCTCCAGAAAAAACGGAGATTTATAGCGCTTTTGAAGAAATTCCCCGCGGTTTTTGAGATTGTGGAAGAAGGGGTTTTCTCATTGAAGTTTAAGCTCGCGCCTGAAGCTGAGAGGCTTTACTTTGAGGAATTGAAGGTGAAGAACGAGATGGAAGATTTGTTGGTTGTGAAGTTAAGGAAGTTGTTGATGATGTCGATGGAGAAGAGGATTCTGTTGGAGAAGATTGCTCATCTCAGGACCGATCTTGGACTTCCTGTGGAATTTCGTGACACCATTTGTCATAGATACCCACAGTATTTCAGAGTTGTTGCAACTGGGCGAGGCCCGGCTTTGGAATTAACTCATTGGGATCCGGAGCTTGCTGTTTCGGCGGCAGAGTTGCACGAGGAGGAAAATCGGGCTAGGGAGCTTGAAGAGAAGAATTTGATCATAGATAGGCCTCTCAAGTTCAATAGAGTTAAGCTTCCAAAGGGTCTTGTTCTCTCCAAGGGTGAGATGAGGAAGATAAGTCAGTTTAGGGACTTGCCTTATATATCACCTTACTCTGATTTTTTGGGTTTGAGGCAAGGCACGATGGAGAAAGAGAAGCATGCTTGTGGGGTTGTTCATGAGATTTTGAGCCTCACTCTTGAGAAGAGAACACTTGTGGATCACCTCACTCATTTTCGAGAGGAGTTTCGGTTTTCTCAGCAGCTGAGAGGGATGTTGATCAGGCACCCGGATATGTTCTATGTGTCCTTGAAAGGTGATAGAGATTCGGTTTTCCTCAGGGAAGCATACCGTGATTCGCAGTTGGTTGACAAGGATCGGTTGACGATTATAAAAGAGAAGCTTCACTCTCTTGTTGCCGTCCCTAGATTTCTAAAACGAGGCGCTCCTCAAAGAACTGCAGATGTTGCAGAAGAGAGTAATGAGACAGAAGATGGAAGTGGTCAAATTGGAGAAGGATGGTCTAACATTGACGATTTTATGGGTGATTCTGGTTTCGACGATGACCATGATGATGGAGAAGATGATTGGAGCGAAGATGACTGGAGCGAAGATGACGATGAAACGCCCCCAGATTTCGATGGTGATGGAGATACTATGAACATTGGAGTGGGAAATTCAAGTAAACAGGAAACCAACTCGAGAAGGCGGGATGAGAAGATTCTTGTTCCTGTACTCCCTGACGGTCGGCCAAGAGAACGCTGGTAAAATTGGCTTAAAACATTTTCATTATGTTTTTAAATCCCATATCCCAGAGGGATATTGATATTAGAGATATTGGTTATGTTCCTTTGGACCAGCGTACTATGGAAATTTCATCCTCCTTGGAATGACTATATTTGCAGGGCCCTAATATATGTTCATAATATCTGTGGGTTAGGAAAAGTGCCAAGTAATAGAAAAAGGCATCAAGGATACTATAAATGTTATATCCCTCTCAGTATGTGAGAGTTTAAAAGTTAGTTTCATATTAAGAAGAGCTCTAAACTGAAAATTCTAGTCCAAGTACCATATTTGCAAGTTTCTCAATAGCGTAGAAGTTCATGCTTTTCTGATTAAAATTTCATGCTGTTCTAGAGTTTTCTTCTTCTTTTTTTTTTGAAAAGAGTTTTTTATTTTTATTTTTATTTTTCTAATATCATGTCTCTTGGTTTTGGTAGAAATATGTGATGGCTTATAAAGCTTGTAGCCGCATCTTTAGATTATGATGCTTGTTAGATATGTTGTTCTTAATGATGATGTCGGTTTTCTGTTTGTTGTCTTAATTTTATGTCGTTTTTGTGATATATTTGAAAAGATTGTGTTGTTTTGTGAATATATTGTCGTTTTCTTTAGTTTTTGCGTGATGTTAGGGTCATTTATGGTGGTGCCGCCGGTTCCTGAAGTTTTCTTGTACAGCTAATTTTTAAAGATGGTGTCGTTTTTTAGTTAATGTCATTTGTTGAATTATTTTCATTTTTTCTAGGTGTGATGTTCTTTAAGTTCAATTCGTTCTAGGGACATGTTAGTTTTGGTTGATCTTCGTGTTTTGGGATGATGTTTTCATATAATGTCGTTTATGGGGTTGGTGTACCGTTTTTAAGTCTTGTATTCAAGGTGGTCTTTCTGTCCTTTTTGAGGTGTAACCTTCTAAAGTTTACATCGTTATCTTGATATATTTTTATTATATAATAAAAATGTGTTGAAGCTGGCAGCTGTGGACCCATTTTTTTTTTTCCTGTTTATGTCTTGTATTTTGTACTTCTTATTTTTTATTTACTCTTTTATCTTATTTAGAATTTAAAAAAAAAATAGTTAATTTGTATTTCTATTTATATCTTTCACCTTTTGTACTATTTACTCATTTATTATGCACTTTTTGATTTTATTTAGAACGCAAAAAAATGCGGTTTAATTTTTATTTATATTTATACTTTTCACATTTTTTATCTTTTACTTGCTTGTTATTTACACTTTTCTATTACTTATGGCTTAAAAGAGAGTTGATAAATTTGCGTTTTCTTTTATACCCTTTGCATTTAATACTTTTTACTTTCTTATTATATATTATTTTCTCTTATTATAGCTTAAGAAAAAATGATTTAATTTTTTGTTTCCTGCTAGTCACTTTTTGTATTTTTTTCTTAGTTGATGTATACAGTTTTTTTTTATTTATTAGAACTTAAGAAAAAATGGTTAAATTAAATAATAATTGTATTACGTGTCAAAGGTGACTTTGAATTATCGTACAAAAAAACTATGTAAGGTTTTATTAGTTTATTCTTTTTTCTCTTATTTAGGGTTACGAGAAAAGTTCAAATTAAATAATAATGTTTCTATTACATGATAAAATGATGATTTTATCATTTTATTTAGACTAAAACCTCATATTAATAAGAAATTTAAAATTTATTTGCATCAAGTTTCTGTTTCATAACTTATTTTTAATGATATAGGTGTTTTATGTAGATTTTTTTCTTGTGCTATGTTTTTCAAATAACAAATAAAATATTCACCACTATTATAACATTTTAAAATTATTATACTCCTTCTTTGTAACTCTCTATATTCTTTAAGCTATAATTAATAGAGTCTGGTGATTATTTAAAACTTATTTGTCTACTTTATAAATTATTTTTCTAATAAATAATAAATATAATAATTAAATTTATGCTCTATTATAACTAGCACTACATTGCTTTTTTTACTAGTAATATAGTAAATAAACCTGCTTTCAATATATTTTCGTTTCTCAAGTTGTTTTAGTAATTATATTTGTGTTCACAATGTTGTCGTTCTGTAGTTTTTTAGGCGTACACTTTTTTTGGTTTCATATTTTCTTAAGATGTTTGATAAACTCTCGCTTTCGGAGATGTAGCCGTTTTCTCAAGGTTTGTGGCTCTTGTCGTTTTTGTGATCATGTGTTAATGATTTCCTTTTGATATATAGGATTATTAATGACTAATGATTTCCTTATCTATTGTCGATATTCATCTTTTTTTTTTTTGAGATATATATATTTGCACTTTTTGGTTTGTCTTTTTTAAATTAGACATTGTTTTAACAACATTTTTAAAGTGTATGGGTAAGGATTTCTATCTTAAAATATTTTTATGTGAAATTTCATAATCATAATAGTAAATATTTTTATGTGAAATTTCATAATCATAATAATTCATTATAATTTGTTATTAAAGCATTGTACGGACAACTTTGTTAATGTAAATTTAGTTATGCATGTATGTTAAATATTGATCAATAATAAGATGGATACTCAATTTGTTGACTAGCTTCGTTGACTAGCTTGAGGTATATGGACTCTTTTTCTCATAAATATTTTGATCAACCTATTAGATCAAATAACCTCTCAATACAATTAAATAAGCACTATAGGCCAATTAAAGTGTGAGTCTAAAATAAGAAATGTTGTTGCTATATATTTTGGGGTGTGCTTGGAATATTGTGATATAGGGACAGAAGGAGAGTTCATTGAACTCTCAGCTCCGATGAATTCTGGCGATGTTCCAACGGCCCACCAACGTTACCACGTCGTAATTTACTTGTATATGCTTTAATTCTCAATTGGTTCGATGTTTACTTTTAAAAATTAGTATTAGAGCCTCCAATATGAATTTTAAGGCTGTGTATTTTTGGATTTCTTAAAGGGTATGGAAACTCATTATCAAAATCCCCAAAATTGCTCTGATATTTTGTTTCTGAGCATGTATATTATGAATATATGTGGTGGGTGATTTTTCTTTGATAGATTCATGTTGTTTTAATGGTTTTTCGGTTTGGATTTTCGAACTCTGTCCATGGTCGTACTAAGATAAGAACTCAAATCAAGGTTGTTTATTGGCTTGATTTAAGTTGCCTTTCATCTTGTGGATTGTGAAAACAAACTATATACCATGGATTTCGTGAAAACCATGTTTTTTAAGGTTCGAAAATGGCAGAAATTGATTTTTATTATCGTCAAAGTTTTGATTATTTTTGGGCCATTTGATGTTATGGATAAAAAGATGACGAAATTTTGAGAAAAATCGCTTTTGAATCATCAAAAACGAAGTTCCGAAAGTCAAGAAATGGTCGGGTTAGATCGCGGGTCACGTACCGAGTCATGTTGCAAGTTTTTGAGGTTGAAAATGAGAAAAACGACTTAGTGTCTTGATTTTGCTTCAAAAACGACATTTTGTTTTTAGATTGACATTTCTGTGTCTTTTTTGAAATGACGTCGTTTTTCTTCATTAACCAAAACTACATGTTGTTTTCTTAGGCTAAACAAAACCAGTTTTGACCAAAGTTTGATCAGTCCGTACGAACTCATCCGAAGTCCGTTTTGAGCATCGTTTTCGTCGTTACGCTCCATTTTTCATCTCCTATGCATTAAAATGATTTATTTTGGGTTTAGGTCACTATAAAATGATTTCTATATATTTTATAAGCTGATTATATTTTTAATGGTGGCTTATTCTCACAATCTTTCCAAACAAATTTTTCCTTGGCATTTGTACATAACTTGTTTGATGATTAAATGCCATAAAATTTTAATTGTGTTGCTTGTTTTTATATGGCATATTTAATTATGAGAATTCGACTATAGCGAATGTTTATGTACTCATTTGTTGTAAGTCTAAACATGTTAAATTGTCCGGATTGTTCTATGACGAAACTCTCACACAAAATTTTATACTTACTCTTGAGAAAGACTTTTAGATGCACAACACTCCATGTATGGATGCACATAAGCTACCATAAAATACTTTTATTTAAATATTTGTTTATTGTAATGATTTTCATATATTTTATGGGTAGTTTTAATTCTCGCAATTTTGAGACCTAAAATTTTAGGATATGTTTATTTCTCCATATTACATGGTCATATTTTATTTATTTATCCATTCCTTATTTATTATTGTCATCGTTATTATTTGATATTTTATTTTATATGAGTGTTATGTTTTTTTATTATGCTATCTAAGTGGAAGAAAAGTAGAAGTATTTATTTGTGGATTAGCATAATCACTAACTCACATACTATTATCAAACAATAATTATGAGATTATATAGATAAACTTAATTTGTTGATTATGTTCTGAAAGTCCATAGGGTAATAGAATTATCCTGTCTATAATTATGAGATTATATAGATAAACATGTTATAGTTTTATTGCTTGGTGGGATGGCCGAATCTTGTTGAAGCTTAAGCTTATTATCTTTATCCATGTTTCAACTATTCTTATTATTATTTGACATTTTGTGCTAAATGAGTATTTATTGTTATTGATTATGCAATCCAAGTAGGAGAATATTAGAAATAATTATGTATGGACTTACATAATCACTAAACTCATATCATGGTCAAATAATAAATTAGAGTGTTATGGATAAAGTTATGTATTACATATTGTTAAGATCCATATGGGTAATTAACTTATCCTGTCGACAATTAACTGTTTGGTAGGATGCTTAGAGTGGTGAAGGAAGTTTGTTGAATGTCATGAACCACATAATCTTTACAACTCTATCGGTGGTGGATTGATGCATTTGATTGTGATGTTTAATGAATTATCCTTACCTGCGAAAGAGTTCTGTTCTTGCTCAGAGAACTCTAGCACACAATGATCATTATGGTTTAAAATCATTGGAAAGGCTAAGTAAAGGGCAAATCGCATGGTCTTGTTTTTTCCATGCTTATTGTTGATTGCTCTGTCGTTTTCTTTAGCCTTGAGCAATCCTTGTATCTCCGCTATCTTGACGCTAAATGGGACAAGTCATTTTATATTGTATAGATATCTCATGATAAATCTGTCAATGTTGAAATAGACATAGCCTTGAGGGTGAATTGTTTTTAGCTCCACTAATGTGTTGAGAAACTCTGTGATGAGTAGGAGTGTATGGAAACATTGAGGCGATAGTACCTCAATTTGGATAAGGCAGTCACTGAAATTAGCTTTATGGAGAACCTTGTTGATAGATGCATACGTGTAAGGTCAGTGAGAGCAGTTGTATATTTTTGTTTTTTGTTGGTGACAACTTACTCGCGCTTAATGATTATAACATGCTGGTTGAGACGAATAGCTTCGGCATACAAGTTCTCCGAGACAAGGCTAAGTGCATTTTTTAGTCGTCTCAGAGAACCTATATTGTTATTGTTTTTTAATAGGTTCAATATGCATTCTTGTTCTCCTAGTGAGCAATGTTTGTTAAGGTGACAAACTCTCAAAGGTATAATTTCTTTATGATGATGTAAAAGAGATCAAATTAAATTGTCCGTTATGCTTTTTTCTTTAGCAGCCTGATGTATGCTCAAGTATGCACACGTTCTTATGACATGATTGTCGTTGACGTGTAGATTCGGTACTTGAGTGATTGTTGTTATTATTATTAAATTAACTAGGAATAAAGTACCGGATGGATGAAAATCGATAAACCAACACTTTTGTTTTATTTGGATCTTATGATGCTGATTATACACGACATGTTACCAAATTGCTATATTTAATGAGTGATTATCAATAGATACGTAACCATTAAAAACTCATCCATACATATATGTACATTTATATGTATAAATTGAAAAATAAATTCTTTTCCAAGTAAATGAAGGCATCTTAAATCTTAATTAATTAATTTTTTAGAGCACTCATGTCTAACCAGATGGGATTAAAACCCAAGACTCATGAGAAAACGATGGCCCCACCAAACCAAAAGGTTGAATACATATCATATTATACTATAATGCTAAAGGAGGCAATGGTTTTACTGTTCTTTGAACAATGTTTGATCTTTTTTTCCCTTCTGAAAAATTCTGTCTGTGTCCCCTCACTTTTACTTTTATCGTTTTATTCTCAGCTTCTTATTCCTTCATTTGCTTTTTATTTGGCCGTTTTGGTCATTTCTGTGGTATATACTAAATGTCTTAGAAAACTTCTTGGAGAAACCTTTTTCTTTTCTTTTTGCCCCTCTTCTCCTTTGTTCATTACTCATTTAGTGTTAATTGAAGTGAGAAAGTGTACTTTGAATAGTTCACTTTTAACCAAAACGACGTGATTTTAGTTGAAAGCGTATAACTTTTTCACTTTTTTTTTTAGACTTTTACTTTAGGTTGTTTTTACTTTTCATTCTAAAACTTACTCTTTTTTTTATTTTAGTCCTTTTAACTTTTTTTTTCTTTTTATCTTAAAATTTTATTTTCATTTCCATTTTGGTTCTTTTTGCCTAAAAATTTATTCATTTTTCCCTTTTAGTTTTTTATTGACAATATTTCTTTGCTTCTTGACCTAAAACTTTTTTTACCCTAAAACTTATTTATTTTTTCATTTTAGTCCTTTTTTAACTTTTTGTCCTAAATTTTTCCCTTTGTTTCATTTTGCCCTAAAACTTATTTCTTTCTTCATTTTAGTCATTTTTTTACCTCATTTTTATTTTTTACCTGAAACTTTATTTTTTGGTTTTGGCTCCTTTTGCCTTAAACTTATATATTTCTCCATTTTGTCCTTTTTTGACTCTTTTTTTTTCCTAAAGTTTTACTTTATTTTTTTTTTGTTTTGGTCCCTTTTACTCTAAAATTTAGTTATTTCTTCATTTTTTTTTTGTATTTTTTACCTTTTTTTTATTTTTTCCCTAAAACTTTATTTTTTCCCTTTTAGTTCCTTTTGCCCTAAAATAATATTTATTTATTCATTCTAGTCGTTTTTTGACTTTATCTTGACTTCTTGTCCTAAAACTTATTTTTTTCTTATTTTAGTTTCTCAATAAGATTTTATATTCTGATTTTATATATCAATTAGTTAATTATAACTTAATACACAAATTACTTTCCACTTTTAAAAACATGTGGAGTTTAATTAAGGGTTGTTCTTTTAGAGTGTAATTTGAGTGTAATGTTTTAGTTTAATTTGAGTTGAAGTTAGAACTTAAATAAAGTTGAGTAAAATTGAATAAAATTAAAACTTAAAAGAACGTAAATTTGAATAAAGTTAAAACTTGAGTTGTCTTATTTTGAGTTTTTTAGACAAAAGAACATGCCAGTTTCTTTCTACAAAAAGATAACTAGCTCCAGCCTAGCATATCCCTCTAAATAAGGATAACGATGATGTCACATTCTCGAGTTTGGGTCTCTTTTCGGATTCTCCTTTGCTTCTCTTAGCATCTTTTACTATTCTTTTTAGGGAAAAATAAAAATAAAATATCACTTGAGATGATAAAAATATAATTTATATCACTCTAATAAAAAATAAACGTTTAATTAATAAGATAAAACAAAAGGTGATCATAATAGCATTTAATTATTTAAAAATTACATAAATAATATGTATGCTTAAAATCATGATAAAATATGTCATTTTTTTAATCACCTCTTTATTTTTTATTATTCTTTAATTTCTTTTCTTCAATTTTGCAAGTGATCATTGATCTCTTACAAATCCAAATTTCGTTAGATTTTAGCTTCTATACATGTATCAAAATGACTCTCGCATCTTAAATATTTAGTCACACGGATAACATTTTTGATCAGGCAAGCCAATTATCAGGTGCTTTACCACAGGGGAAGTACAAGCGAGAGTCTCAGATGTATATATATCATGTATGTGTGTATGTATATATATATATATATATATATATAAATATCTCTTACGACACTCATGCGTCAAATGACGACATTGATCGTCAATACTCATAGCAACTTGCATTATCTGCCAAGCGAATAAAGATTCGAAACTTTTTCTTTTGTGGACACAATTAAATGTTGCAACAAGTATTCTTTAAAAGGTCCCTCTCCATGGCTTTATTCTTCACTGACGTTGATAATGAACATGCAAATAAAGTTCCACTTTCATGGATCTATTCAATCGAAAGAACCCGATGTCGAATAAATGGTAGTGGTCATATATGCCACTCGTGTCAAGAATGGATATTCCCAAGTATATATCTTAAGTTACACACTACACTCGTGTGAACCCCCAGATCTTGGGAACTATAAATAGGCCACTTTGGCTCACTCTTTTGAGTAACAAAGAGGTTTTCTAGCTCTCAATTACTCATCGCTAGAGTTAGAGAGACAAAGAACCTCATGAGTGATAGAAACACTTCTCTATCTATAAATACACACAGACATATATGCATGAATTTTATAGTGATATATGTATATATATATATATATATATAGCTGTGTTTATGTTACATCTCTATAGATGGAGAGATTACAGTGCCCATTTCTACTGTGGCAGCCGTTTAGTCACTCTCCCCCTTAAGGCTTCCAAAATAATTTTGTGCTATTAATTAAGCAAAATCTTTGGAAGCCTTAAGGGGAGAGTAGCTAGATTGTTGTCATGTGCTTCCTTCCAATTGCATGCAGTTCTATGGAGTTCTCAACCGTTAATATATTTTTGTAATAATTTGTTTGTGCTGTATATATTGCGCCATCCCAAATCTAACGTTTCAAAATTTTGTGGTAAGAACTTTTGAGTTTCTACTTTAAAATTACTAAAGTAAATTAGAGTCTTTTGCTTGTTTCTATGCCAGTAATAGTATTCGTTCTATTTATGAAAAATATATATATATATATATTCACTTTACTCATAAAATAATTAATTCGTTGGTTGGTATATAGTCTCTAAACTATTTCAAAGCCCGTTTCAATTCCATAAGTCTAAATTTAATGGGACTGGTCCATAAATTTTCAACAAGCGATATCATTATTGTCTGCAGCAACAGTCAGTGTTCCATTATTTGAGGTATATGATATTTTAGTATATAGTTTAGATGACAATAGTACTATGCTCTTTCTGTTTAATTATAACTGATAAGAGAAAAATATGTTGAGGATTAACAAAATAATTTTTAAATGTTTAGTAAATATATTATTGAATTTATAGTTCAAAGATTGAGCTTTGAGTTGGTTTAGAAACCAACCAAAGTATCAACCCTATTATTAAAAGTGACTATTGTCGCTTGTAAGAAAGGAAAACACCGCAGCTTTACTTAACCTCTTGTATCTTCTGAGTTATTGGGAAAATTTAATGGATGTCGGCATATTTTGTACAAGCTTTTAATGGTTATATTTTTTTTATGGTTATCTATTAAATATAAAAAAATTTATGATTCTAACTGATATTATCATCATTAAAGTAGTTCTTGAACTCGTGTGCAGTTTGTAACATGTCAAGTAGTTATTCCAGTATCTTGTTTCTTCTTAACAATTTTTTTGAACTTTTTTTTTCTCAATATTATTTAGTAATATCGAGCTTAGAATATTAGAGGTGGTGTAGGTTTCTCTTGGGTAATTAATTCGTTAATATTATATATATATATATATATATATATATCCGTTTCTTTCGTATTTCTAAACATTAGTAAAACATGGTGTTATGTAGCGTTGTGTAAATAAAGCGCTTATTTATCACGTTTTTTCAGTAGCAAAGGAAATATTTATTCTTTAGAAGACACATTTAAGCCTATTATATCGGAGGGAATTCACTGCAGGTTAACTTACAGCTCCTAATTTATATTGCCATAATTCGTGTACTCTTTCTATTTCAAATATCAATATTGTATCCTCTTTCCCTTGATCGTAGTTTCTGATGAATTATTTCCAAGATATATCTGCTGTAAGTTTATCTCAGAGGAACAAATTGCTTAACTTTAAAATTGATATTATAATGTATGCTCCATAGCAATGAGATTATATATGACATGAGACTAAATTGAACCAAAACTCATCCCATCTCGAAACTATTTTAAAAAAAAAAAAAGAAAAAAATCAACACAAAGAAATGAAATCTGAGAGAAAATAAACGTGAAAATGATCATAAAATATGACCCACAAATTTGGACTGCTGTGTGCTCAAGGCTTGGATGGATTATCTTTTTTGGGTTCAGCTATGACTCTACTCAGCAATTGTTAAGGACTTTTAACACACTTTTTGAGCAACCAAACAGCTTTCTAACTCAAATCCAGTACTGTAGCCAGTACCCCATATATATATATATATATATATATATTGATTACATATATATACCCTTGGCAAAGTTAATTCAAAGGTTTGTGCTCTTTTTCAGCCTGGTTTGATCAGTTTTTCCTTTTTCATTTGTTGTGCAAGAAGAAAATGATAACGAGAGAACAAAGAAAGAATGAGGGAACAAATTGATAGAGGAAAATCAAGAATCAATATTCTCTTTTATTGTGTATCGATTTTAAGATCAGATTTGTATTAATCTAATTACCATTTCCTTTATCGTACAAATTGCAAAATTGAACAGCTCTATATTATAATTCCTATTCTCATCAATGAAAACTTGCCAAAGTTATTCATTACAAAAATTCCTCCCTCTAAATTTAATATGGTAATGAGAGCGAGAAAAGCTCCAACAAATACCTATGGCTGGAAACTCAAACTAAAACTTGAATCCTCGAAGATACAATTTGCCAGTTTTGATGATGGTACCGGTCTTTCCATCACTCGTACCCGTTCTATCAGACTTTCTTCTCTCTAAACTTTTCTTTTAAATGATGTTCTTTGTATTCTATTACGGGAAGAATAACAGAATGGAAAAATGAATCTTTTCATTCATTCAAAAAAAATAATGTTACACAACCTCAACTTTATATACAAACTAATTAATAAGCTTGCTGAGTAAGTTTAACAAACTAACAACTTGCTGAGTAAGTTTAACAAACTAATAAGTCTAACTAACTGACTCTAAAACTCCCCTTCAAGATGGACTGTGAATGTCTTTAACAGCCATCTTGGACAGCAAAGGAAACAATAGTGTTGAAGGCAAAGCTTTGGTGAACATATCTGCCAATTGATACTTGGAACTGATTGACATGAGTTTAAGAAAACCAGCAGAGACTTTATCACGGACAAAGTGACAGTCAATTTCGATATGCTTTGTATGTTCATGGAAGATTGGATTAGAAGCTATATGCAAAGCAGCCTGATTATCACAAAAAAGAAAAACATGACCATCAAGAGTAATAGAAAAATCTTTCAACAATTGTTGAATCCAAACAAGTTCACTGACAGCCAAGGCCCTGTATTCGGCCTTAGCAGAAGAGCGAGATATGGTGGACTGCTTGTCTTAATATTAATGTGTCGATTTATAAATTCTAATATTTTCTTTTCCAAGGATCTGCGCACGAGGAAAACACTTTGCAAGGAGTGCTTATTATAAGGATGGCGTTTATGAGTAGCTTGTGCCTACTCCCACTTCAAAGTTTGTAGTTGCCTTTTTTTTCTGTCAATCCGTATATAAAATTTTAATTCATTTAATCTCTTCCCGATGTTTATGATCACTTTCCTCTCACTTTTTATGTGATTACTGCCATTACAATGAAAGTCATAATATTATGTTGAAGGATTAATTTATTCTGGTGTTTGGAACTCTCTTGTTATTTATTATTTTTTCGGGCTCCTGTTATTTTTAATAATGGTTTTGAATATTATGTTGTGTTTGTGGATCATTTTACTCGCTATGTATGGTTGTATCCACTTAAAGAAAAGTCTTAACATTCACGATGCGTTTCTCTGCTTTAAGGCTCTCGTTGAAAAAATTTTCAAGCATTTCACTACCACTCTCTATAACGACAATGGTGGTGGGGTGTCAATCTCATAATGGTTTTTCTAAACGGCGTCACTGTCGACATATTGTCGAAATGCATGGTATTGACTTTTCGGTCTCATGCTTTCCACTGCATTTTGCCTTGTGATCAATCTATTTATGGTGGCCGCCGGATCATTTGAAAAGCTTTTGCAGCAATTTCTCATTTACCAAATTTGAGAAATTCTTAATTGATCTAACAAATACATTTTGCTTTTTATTTGATTTTGTATGTGGATAATATAATTCCTCATAGGGAAAAATAATGGACTTGTTGACGCTTCATGATCACGATAGGCACTCACCACTTTTCTTACATATATATGTTTGTAAATAAAATAACTTATAAATAAATAAATAAAAGCCAACTATTTCTACATTGTGTTTATGTGCCTTTCAAAAACTATTTAAATCAGCTGGCCATGGATCGACACGACCCACTATTAAAGTTCATTGATTTTTCCAAATCTCTCATAAGTAGTACTAATCGTTCTGAGCAGATTAATTTTCACGGTCCAAGCTTTTCTTGTTTGCAATTTCCTTCGTAATTTCCTTCTCTTTAAAATTACCTTGTGTATCAAGCAAGGCATTATTTTAACTATATGCTCCTAATTTGGCCTTACATTGCTCCACTTCCAAGTTTTAAGCGCATAAGTGCAGGAGATTCTCTAAATACTTATTTTAGTAATATCGATTTTGAAATTTCTGAGTACTTTTCTTCGTTTTTTTTATTTAAAAAAAAAAAAAAAGCCAAACATTTTGTTCTTTGCTTCGCTCCTAGGTATATAAGATCCGTTTTTTGGCGTGTGGTCTAGGTCTGGGGCTATAATATTGGACCAACCAATGACAATTAAACGGCATTATGAATTTTTATCTTAGTTTAATTAAGTTAAACAATGTCAATCTTTGTCGAGGCCAAGTTTCACTTGTTCTGATCCAATATATGCATCTAATAGGTGAAGTATTCCATGCAAGGTATGCCCTTCAGATTAACAAAATGAAAAAAAAAAAAAAAAAAAAAAAAAAAAAGGCAATGGCACATACATAAAAATGGTTGCGAAAAATATATGTGAATTACAGGCTAACTTAAAGGGGCATTATTGGTTTCTTTTGTAAATGACTTTTGAGTGACCTTCCAGAGATGCGAAAAAAAAAAAAAAAGTGAGATGCGGCAGAATGTGGAGTTACCAAAGAAATTCTTTTGGTGTGCATGGGAGAAATCAAAGAAAAGCCAAAGGGCGGTGTGGTAGTTGTATACAATGCAGCATAGTGATGCCACACTAGACTTTGCCATTTTAGTATTGTTATCTTTGCAAATAAATATGCAAAATACATATTTAGATATATGTATATATATAACGTAGATACATGGGATGATAATTAAAACCAAATATATATATATATATATAGGATGATAATTTGGGATGACAATTCATGTGGTATATATATTTTTATAAATATATGATATCCCTATGATCCTTAATTTGAACGTTTCTTTTATGGACTATTGTTTACTACCCCACTAGTAATGAAACACTCTCATGCATGTACACAACTTATTTGTATTGTAATGTAATCATTACATGTGTCAAAATCTAACAGCGTAAGGTAGTACATTAATTGATGATAATTATGCCAACATTACATGCTATATTATATATATATATATATAATAGTGTTTTAATAGATGATTACAAATCATGTGTCCTTATAAAGTAATAAGGTTGGAGATGCATAAAACTCATTTTGAGTTTGTCCATAATTTGGGTCTTGCAAAAAAAAAAAAAAAAAAAAAGAGGTAAGATTAAAAAAAAAGAAAGAGAAAAGTACAAGATTTGTTATGGTTTTGTACTAGTCTATATTATCTTTTATTTTCTCACTGACAATTTATTGTTTAATAAAGTGGCATAAATAATAACTTTTACCACCTTGCGTGGTATTTCTTATCTTTTCGCAAAGAAAGAGACACAAGAAGGATCGTAGAAACTAGTACATCTGGTATTGCTATCATCAAGTGCCTATATATATATATATATATATTTTTTTTTTTTAAAAATTTAAACGACTAATCCAATGCTCTTCTCTACCATCTCCCTCTCTCTCCTTTCGCACTTACACCAAAGTGTGGACTTACATGTACACTTTCTCAACAAATACCTCAATCCTTAGGGCCTATAAATATATACATATCTATAGCTCTTTCTAAGCATGAAGGCCTTGAAAATTATGAGTATGATAACTAATTCCCTTACCTTCCAATGAGTTGTTGATGAAATCTCTTATTAAGAAATATGAGTTTTCAATACACTTATTGTTCACTCCCCCTCAAAGGCTTCTGGCTTTTAATCCCTCTTGGCAATTTTGTATCAATTGAGACCAACTTATTATACTAATTACCAAGCTTTAGCCCGGAGGCGCTTGTCGGGGAGTAAACAAGGCGTGTCTTGGCATACAATTTACTGGGGCCCTTTTGTAATTCCCGACTCTGATCTCACGAAATTCGGTTATTATTGTCAATTTGTTCACTCTCGCGATCTCTTAACTCTCAAGGTTAGAGCTGTAGTACTTCTAAATATGAAAACTTAAGAGATAGGCATTTGATTATTTTTGTTGTAGATCATATACTCTCTGTTAGATATTGTTTTTGTGTGTTAGTACTTAATATATATATATATATATATCAACGACTTAAATGCTGCATTAAGATATATCAACGACTTAAGATTAAGATTAATATATTAATCTTTGTGTGATTAATGCGTGCATTTATTCCATTTTCTTGATTGACAAAAATGCTGATCGTGTTGTCATGTGTATTATATGTCTGAAATTTCACTATACTCAATTTGTATACTTGGGGGTCAATGAGTACAATTCAATGTCACTTGAATGAAATCCGGTCACCTAGGGCTTCCGGCGTAAAATAAAACGCATAAAGTAAATAGAAATACAAAGATTTAGAGTCATTTATTTTTAATGTGACAACTATGCCTACTATAGTGCTAGGGTTTTCACTATTCAAATAGAAGAGTACATAAGAATGCCAAGAAGGCAACGAGTAGCAGCAGTAGTGCAATGACAATAAGATGGGCTAGCCCTTGGTGGACCAGATGCATGATTATGATGAGGTTGGATCATTAAAGGTGTGTTTGGTTGGTAGATTCGTGTCATGATTCGAATCATGATTTGTAGTTCACTACAATATTTTCTCTCACAAAAAACACACGTAAACTGAAAATAGTTCTGAATCATAATTCTGAATCTATAACTAAACATCCACTAATTAAATTTTGAAGCTCTTCCCATTATATCTTGAAAGTGGTCATGCCTCTCGGGTTGATTCATGCTCTCCTGATACGGTTTGAATTTGAATGAGATTTTCTAAGATAGATAGGTGAATCAGATCTTCTAAGATCCCTTGAATGGTTAAGAGTAGTCATCATAAAACACATGGGCTAATTAGATTATTATTATCATTTAGTGAGTTAGTTATCTTTTATCATTAAAGGTAGATTAGTCTTTTATCATCTCTAACCTTCTTTACACTCCTCGATTTGGTTATTGAATGGGAAAAAGAGACAAGTACCCCTTAGAATGTATGAGATTTAAATTTTTACCCATTACTCTTAATTAGTACCTTTTAATCAAAAAACTATATTAGTCAAAAGGGTATTAATCAGAATAAAAATTTTAAAGATAGATTTAAATGGTGAGTTCACCAATTTTCTTTTATTTGAATTCACAACTTTGGTTTTGTGGCTGCGGCATCTTTCACCCCACAACACTCCCGACTACTTTTTTCATATAATGTGTCCCTACTTAACTATTTTTGAACATTTTGTTCTCTAATTTGTTCGTATTAAAATAATTTTTCTTAGTTATATCCCAACTTAAAGTTTTTCTTTGTGTTCCTCAAAAATATTAGGTCAAATTTCATGTTTCCCCTTTGAACGATAGGCCTTATATTACATAATCCTCCGAAACTTTAATTTAATTTTAGTTTATTTCCTTCCCAAACTTATGAACTCTTGTGAACTTCCCCCATCCATTAAATTGTTGACGAAAAATGTGGGATATTTTTAAAAATATCTCTTAAAATGGAGCCCTTTTTTATTTCTATCCTTTCACATTAGCCCATATATATATTTCTACTTTTTAGATTAGAACTAGTCAAGGGGTAGAGTTTTTTAAAAATGATACTTTTAGTAAGTCAAATACTTAATGAGGTAAAATCTGTAATTTTCTCAATGCTCAATGTAAAATTTTCCCCTCAACTATAGGCCTTGTAGCAATGTATCCCCCCCTCTCTTCAACATTCAAAATGTAACATTCATTTTGCCTGAACTATGAAATATTAATAAAAGAACTTCATATATTAAGATTTTTAACAAAAATAACACGTATCACACAAATAATGAGTGTCATTAAGCAATTTAATAAAAAATTTCCTTATTAGCTCCTACTCGTGCAGTCACAAGGAACTACAATTATACAGTATGAGTTCTCATTTTTTTCTACTCCACCTTAGTACTTCATCCTTTGCTTGACCTATTTGAGAGTCTTACAAGAAAAAAGATGTTTAAGTACAAACAAGGTCGAGAGACATTATTTCAACGGGGCTACTAGAAAAATATTTACAAGGATCATATTATATATATAAGGAAACAGTGAACCTATGAGCATTTGAACTTGAGTATCTGGAAAAAAGATATATATATATATATATATATATAGATACATTATTTTAGAAGTCCACAAAACAAAAATTAAATATTAAAATATTCGAGAAAAGATATTTTAATAGAAGAAAATTAGGGAAAAAAAGATTTATTCATAGTATAAAATTAAGAAGTAAAAAAAAAAAAAACAAAAAAACAAATAGACTAAAATGTACATTTCGATCAAAATGTGCTCATTAGTTGAATAAATTATATGTAATTAGAAAATAGTAGTTGAGAGAGTAACATGAAAAAATATTAAATAAAGACACAATTAAGAAAATATATTTTAACCGAGAAATATTGAGTAAGGACACATTTAATAGAGTATCGTCAGATTAAAAAAAACACACTGAATTAGCGACATATTTGACTACAAATTACTTTAGTGGGAGACAATTACCAAAATAATGTGTTTATTGCCTGTGATATAATAATATTTTGGACAAATTTTACGTTTTCCCTCTAAATTATATTATGGATGGGAAGTACATAAAGGGGATTATCAACTATATGATAGCTTTTGTTTATTGGAAGTGTCATGTTGGTTGATTTGCCATCCTCAGTGAGTCATTTGGTTTGGTGATAAGTCGGGTTTATACCGGTAAGTCGAATACTTTTGACTTGGAGTTTTGTTAGTTTGAGAGCCAGTTTAATGGTGTTTCGAGTGTTTTTGGATGTGTTTCACAGGTGAAATAGAGAAAGGTTATTGGACGATCATAATGTGGATTTTCAAATATAAATTTTCTTTCTACAAAAGAAAAAAAAATAATTGTGAAGTGTCAAGCGTCCAGGTGGCAAAAATTCAAATTTGGAATACTAGAAGATAAACTAGAATGTTTATCCAAAAAAAAAAAAAAGATTCGGATTATCTCTTGGGAGACTTGAAATTCAAAGCCTTCATCTACGGAGGACTATATAAACCAAGAGATGGACCTAACATTGGTGGGGGGCGTGCGGCTAAAAGAAAAACAAGAGGAGAATTTCAGGAATTACACAAAGAGAGATTATCTCTATTTCAATTGCAGATTGAGGAAGAAGGATCAAAGAGAGGGAGATCGTGATCGCCAGTTTTCTTCCTAATCTTTCCTCTCTTCTGTTTTGATTTGTAATTTTAATTATGATAATACTCAATTCAGTTTTGCTCTTTAGTTTTATGATGAACTAATTTATTTTTCTAGGATTGCAATTGGAATTCAACATGAATCTTGAATTTATTTATTCTATCTCTTGACTTAAATTGATCAATATTGAATTGTTTATTCTATCTTGTGCTTAATGCTTCTAATTAATTGATCACTAATTAGATTGATTTGGTAACCTTAATGAACTTGGAAAAGGGATTTTTGTGTTCAGCCTTAGATAGAATGACACATGATTAAGATATGGAAGCCTTAAGCTTATGTAGGATAGGAATATACCTACGTAACATGTGTAGCCAATAAGAGGGGCCTATGCTTAATGAACCCTTCTTAATCTAATTCTCATAGGAATATAGTGAGTTAGGGTAAGGAGGTATTTCTATTTGACATCGGAAGAGCCTTTTAGATAATTTAGACCTCTCGGTTAACAATTTAATTTGATTAATTTGCCAAGGGAGGATAGAGAGATTCAAGTGAAGTGTTGAGGGAAGATTGAAATCCTAGGTTTTTTTTTTATATTAAATTTCCATTGTGTGATCTTTTTAGTTGATTTTCGTTAATTTACATTTTGCTCTCTGTGGACTCATTATTTTCTTTTACTTATTATTCTATTTTATTGTCTAAATAAAGTTGAGGTGGTCTAATTTAATATTTAGCGAGTGTAGTAATAATTCTTCGTGGGAACGATACTTTATCTCATCATTATATTACTTGTTATCGATACGTGCACTTGCGTTATAAAATCATCAACAAGTTTTTGGCGCCGTTGCCGGGGATTTATTCTATATTTTGCTAATATTAACATCAATCATTCTCAATTTTAATTTATACATTTTTTTTTTCTTTTTCAGGCAATTAAGTCTTTGCATGCGACGTAATAAAGGCTTGGAGTTAGTACCTTTGAATCTGGAAATTGAAAAGGCTTGTCGAAAGAATCGGAAAGAAAAACGTCAAGCTTTGATTGAGCAACGTGCAATGGCTGAAGCAATTGGAGAAGATCAAAACAAATCCTTGAGGGATTATGCAGTTCCTCAGGTAGATGTAATTCAAACTAGCATTGTGAGGCCTACTATTGGAGCCAACAATTTTGAGTTGAAACCAGCCATCATCCAGATGATTCAAACCTCAGTGCAATTCGGAGGGCTACTTAGTGAGGATCCTAATGCTCACATTGCAAATTTTCTGGAGATTTGTGATACCTTTAAGTTTAATGGAGTCTCATCGGATGCTATCAAACTCAGGCTTTTTCCGTTCTCACTTCGTGACAAAGCAAAAGGTTGGCTGAACTCTCTTCCTCCTGGTTCAATTACTACGTGGGAAGATTTGGCACAGAAGTTTCTTGCTAAATATTTTCCACCGGCTAAGACTGCAAAAATGAGGAATGACATAACCTTGTTTGCTCAATATGATTCTGAGTCTCTTTATGAGGCTTGGGAAAGATTCAAAGATTTGCTTCGACGATGTCCGCATCATGGGCTACCCAAATGGCTTCAGGTACAAACTTTCTATAATGGCTTGGACGGCAATCTTAAGTCCAATATTGATGCAGCTGCAGGTGGTTCTCTAATGGCAAAATCTATTGACTCCGCTTATGAATTACTTGAGGATATGGCAGCTAACAACTATCAATGGCCTACTGAGAGGTCAATGCGAAAGAAGGTAGCAGGAATTCATGAAGTTGATGCTATAACTGCTCTAACTGTTCAAGTGGCTGCTTTGTCTAAAAAATTTGATACGCTGGGAGGCAATGCTAGCCATAATACGTACATGACTTGTGAAAATTGTGGAAGTAATCATGCCACCAGCCAATGCTCCATTAATTCAGAATCTGTGCAGTTTGTTGGTAACTATAACAGGCAAGCTAATATGAATTCAAATTACTACCATCCGGGTTTGAAGAATCATCCAAATTTCTCATGGGCTGGCAATCATGGGCCCTCTTCATCATCAAAGCCAATGTTTCCACCAGGTTATCCACCACAAGCACCACCACAGGAGAAGAAGCCTAATCTTGAAGATTTGGTAGCGCAAATGGCTTCAAATACAAACCAATTCATAACAGAGACAAGGACTCAACTCCAAAGTCAAGCGGCCTCAATTCGAAATCTCGAGATGCAAGTGGGACAATTGGCTAATTCTATGAATAACCGTCCGCAAGGAGTTTTACCCAGCAACACGGAGAACAATCCAAGAAGAGATGATAATGAACACTGCAAAGCAATCACATTAAGAAGTGGGAAGGAGTTAAATGAAGTTGACATGAGACCAAAAACATCAAGAAAGCCAGAAGAAGAGATTGGGAGCGCTGAAAAACAAGTAAAGTCTCAAGAAGATAAGCCAAAAATGGAGGAGTCTCAGCCATACAATCCGCCACCACCATTCCCTCAACGTCTTCAGAAGCAAAAATTAGACACACAGTTTTCCAAATTTTTAGAGGTGTTTAAGAAGCTCCACATTAATATTCCATTTGCGGATGCTTTGGAGCAAATGCCAAGTTATGTAAAGTTCATGAAGGAGATCTTGTCTAAGAAGAGGAGATTGGATGATTTTGAAACAGTTGCATTGACTGAGGAGTGTAGCGCCATAATTCAAAAGAAGCTTCCACCAAAGCTCAAGGATCCGGGGAGTTTCACAATTCCATGCACTATAGGTAATCAATTCTTCAGTAGGGCTTTATGTGACTTGGGAGCTAGTATAAATTTGATGCCATTGTCAATTTATAAGAGACTTGGTTTGGTAGAAGCTAAGCCTACCAATGTGACTTTGCAACTTGCTGATAGATCTTTGACTTATCCGAGGGGTGTGGTTGAAGATGTTCTTGTAAAAGTTGATAGATTAATCTTTCCAGCAGATTTTATAGTGCTTGATATGGAGGAGGATCATGAAGTGCCTATTATTCTAGGGAGGCCGTTTCTTGCTACAGGGAGAACTCTTATTGACGTACAAAAAGGAGAGCTTACTATGCGAATCCAAGACCAAGAGGTAACCTTTAATGTGTTTAAAGCTATGAAGTTTCCTAAAGAGCCTGAAGATTGTTTTAGAGTGGAACTAGTTGACAGATGTGTTGATGATGCATTTGTGGAAGATTACCCGGTAGACAATCTGGAAAACTATGTAGTTAACTCATCTTTGGCAGAAAAGCACGAGACTTCTGAGATTCTTTATTGGCTGGATGCTTCTCCTGGGATTTACAAGAGTAGACAGTTTGAAACGCTGAATCGGCCAACTAATGATATCACTCATGATAAGCCATCTATCGAAGTGCCACCTACTCTAGAATTAAAACCACTCCCTAATCATTTGCGTTATGCTTACCTTGGTGAATCATCTACTTTACCAGTAATTATCTCAGCATCTCTTAACAGTGAACAGGAAGACAAATTGCTGAGAGTGCTGCGAGAATATAAACAAGCGTTGGGGTGGTCTATCGCAGACATAAAAGGAATCAGTCCATCTATTTGCATGCATAAGATTCTTCTTGAGAATGATCATAAGCCTACTGTGGAACATCAACGTCGCCTTAATCCAATCATGAAAGAAGTGGTGAAAAAGGAGATTATCAAATGGTTGGATGCCGGGATAATTTACCCAATCTCAGATAGCTCTTGGGTAAGCCCGGTTCAATGTGTGCCAAAGAAAGGAGGAATGACAGTGATTGCTAACAAGAACAATGAACTCATCCCTACTAGAACAGTGACAGGTTGGCGGGTTTGTATGGATTATCGGAAGCTCAATAATGCCACCAGAAAGGATCATTTTCCACTACCATTTATTGATCAGATGCTCGATAGATTGGCAGGACATGCTTTTTATTGTTTCTTGGATGGGTACTCCGGATATAATCAAATAGCAATTGCTCCAGAAGACCAAGAAAAGACCACTTTCACATGCCCTTATGGAACGTTTGCCTTTAGAAGAATGCCTTTCGGACTCTGCAATGCTCCAGCCACCTTTCAGAGATGCATGATGGCAATCTTTTCAGACATGGTGGAAAAATTTATCGAGGTATTTATGGATGATTTTTCTGTTTTTGGTGACTCATATGATCAATGTCTTAAAAATCTGGCTTATGTGCTTAAGAGATGTGTGGAAACAAACCTAGTTTTGAATTGGGAAAAATGCCACTTCATGGTTGAGGAGGGTATTGTTCTAGGCCATTGTATTTCTGCAAAAGGGATTGAAGTCGATAAAGCTAAGCTTGAAACTATAGAGAAGCTGCCTCCACCATCTTCTGTGAAAAATATTCGAAGTTTTCTTGGCCACGCTGGTTTTTATAGGCGATTCATCAAGGATTTCTCCAAAATTTCTAAACCACTTTGCAATCTTCTAGAGAAGGATGTGGCCTTCAATTTTGATGATTCTTGTCGTGAGGCATTTACAATCTTGAAGCAAAAACTTGTGTCAGCACCAATAATAGTAGCACCGGATTGGAATCTCCCCTTTGAGCTTATGTGTGATGCTAGCGACTTTGCAGTTGGTGCAGTTTTAGGCCAACGCAAGGAGAGGAATTTCCACACAATTTATTATGCCAGCAAAACATTGAATAATGCTCAATTGAATTATACAACTACGGAAAAGGAGCTACTAGCAGTTGTTTTTGCTTTTGATAAATTCCGCTCATATCTCATTGGCACAAAGGTAATTGTCTATACCGATCACTCAGCAATCAAGTACTTAATTGCAAAAAAAGATGCGAAGCCACGCTTGATTAGATGGGTGCTTTTGTTACAAGAATTTGATTTGGAGATTCGAGACAGGAAGGGTACGGAAAATCAAGTGGCGGATCACTTGTCTAGACTGGAAAATGGTGGCCAAGATGGAAGCTCCTCTGTCATTAATGATTCATTCCCAGATGAGCAACTTTTTGCTATTAAACCGTGTGAAGTGCCATGGTATGCAGATTATGTGAATTATCTTGTGAGTAACATTCTCCCACCTAATCTCAACGCCCATCAAAAGAAGAAATTTTTACATGATGTTAAGTTCTATTATTGGGATGAGCCTTTTCTCTTTAAGCAATGTGGTGACCAACTTCTACGTAGATGTGTTCCCAAGGAAGAAATAGAAGATATCCTGTGGCATTGTCACTCTTCGGAGTATGGAGGGCATTATGGAGGCCAGAGAACGGCGGCTAAAGTCTTACAATCAGGTTTCTTTTGGCCCACTCTTTTTAAAGATGCGCACTACTTTGTTTCTAGATGTGATCGATGTCAACGAGTTGGTAATATCTCCCGAAGACATGAGATGCCTCTTAACAGCATTCTTGAAGTGGAATTATTCGATGTATGGGGTATTGATTTTATGGGTCCTTTTATTGCATCATACAACAATCTCTACATCTTAGTGGCAGTCGACTACGTTTCTAAATGGGTTGAAGCAGTGGCATTACCTACAAATGATTCAAAGGTGGTCATACAATTTTTGCGAAAAAATATCTTCACCCGCTTTGGAACACCGCGGGCAATAATTAGCGATGAGGGGTCGCATTTTTGCAACAAATACCTTGAGGCCTTGCTTGCTAAGTATGGAGTTACTCACAAAGTCGCAACTGCCTATCATCCACAAACCAGCGGCCAAGCGGAAGTTTCAAATAGAGAGATAAAGAGAATCCTTGAGAAAACAGTGAACCCTAATCGGAAGGACTGGTCTAAGAGACTTGATGATTCATTATGGGCTTTGCGAACAGCGTACAAAACTCCGATTGGGATGTCTCCATATCGATTAGTCTTTGGGAAAGCATGCCATCTCCCAGTGGAATTGGAGCATAGCGCATATTGGGCCATTAAGAAGTTCAACTTTGATTTGCATGCAGCAGGTGAACGGCGTTGTCTTCAATTAAATGAGATGGATGAATTCCGCCTTCAAGCCTACGAGAATGCCAAATTGTACAAAGAGAAGATGAAAAGGTGGCATGACAAGAAAATCTTGGAGCGACAATTCAAGCCGGGACAAAGTGTTCTCCTCTATAACTCTCGGTTGAAACTCTTTCCAGGGAAGCTTAAATCAAGGTGGTCGGGTCCTTTCATCATCACCCAAGTGTTCCCTCATGGAGCAGTGGAAGTCGAAGAAGAAAGTTCAAAACGGACATTTAAAGTCAACGGGCAACGTCTCAAGCATTATTGGGGGGGACCAATTGATCGTCAAAAGTCCTCCATCGTTTTAGCAGACCCGGAATGATCAGCGACAAAGTCAGGCTGAGGACAGTAAACCAAGCGCTTCTTGGGAGGCAACCCAAGCTTTCAAAACTCTAAAATCTTTCGTTTTGTTTTCATTTGCTTTGTTTTTTTAATTTCAAGTTATTTTCTTGTGTTTTAGGTGTTAAATTTTTCTTATTTGTTTTTGCTTCACTTATGTGGATACACAGGCCCAATCGTCATTCCCACCACCCCAACCTGAACGTAGACTCTCTATAATGGGAAAGATCAAAACTTACTCGAATGATGAGCTGCATATCCAATACTAAAGCAAGATGTTGGTGGAGATGACAACGATGTTTGACCCTTGCTACAACCAGGTAAGTATTTCTTACTCCCTCCTAATCTTTATTTGAACATTGGAGGACCAATGTGTTCTAAGTTTGGGGGTGGGAAGTATTCTATTTTGTTGCTTGTCTTGGGTATTAAATGATGATCCTATTTGACCACAACAGCCGATGATGAAACCATGATTGAACTGATTCATAGCTTTTTGGAAGAAAATGAACATTGTCCAGTCTGTGTGCTTGGTTTCGTTGTTAGCTCTGCTTAGTTTTAGAATCTTTGAATTACAATGCACATGGTAACTTGCACATTGTATCATTGTGCCTGCTTAGAAGAAATTTATGGGGATTAGTAAATAAACAGAATATCATGAGCTTTAGAACTCGTCAGATTTTCACTCGAGGCGAAATCCCAAATAACACAAAATTAAAGATATGATTTAGGCCATCTTTGGATCGTTTGGGCTTTTCAAGCTGACCCTTTACATATGCATATCCCTAGTCACCCTTTCGAGCCTATTTTTACCTTTTCTTTTGTTAGCCACTTATTATTTGAGTCGAACTTTTAGCTTTCATTAAATTCCAATCTTTCAACCTTTAATCTTGAACATAATTGATCATTCTAGGAATTACTTTGAGCCATGTTAAAGTAAGAAGGAATGGGCGAAGAGGTGAAAGTGAAGAAAGGTGAAGCTTGTTTATTTATTCAAAAAAAAAAAAAAAAAAAAAAAAAAATCCTCAACACTCCGAGGCACTTTTGCTGGTTAGGGACGTTATTTCCTTACCCTTCATGTTCTTTCTTTTCACAACATTGAGGATAATGTTGATCCTAAGTTTGGGTAGGAGATCAAAAAAAAAAAAAAAAACCAGTGAGTTGATGAAAAGAATTGAAGCCAAGTTGGGTGAATTATGGGGAGTGTTAAAAAGCTCTACAAAAGGTCCTAGAATGGTTAAGGTACTTATGTTCTGAGTCACGTTATTATCTATATCCTACCATTACCTTAGCCCAAAAAAAAAAAAAAAAAAAAAAGTCCTAATGATCTTTGGTATTGTGTTGTCGACATTAGTGGAGAGTGAAATGAAAGGCGAGCTTATGAAGTTCATAAATTAATATATTCTAGAACTGGTCTGCATAAATCAATCTGAAAGGCTTGTGATAAAGTGGTAAGAGTTACTCACACACACACATACATAAAGAATCTAAGCTAAGTAGGGTTGATAACGGAGCTGAAATTCTAGACCTTTTCAATGTCATAAGTTTCCTTGGAGTTATGAAATATGTAGCATCTTTGAGGCATAAGTGTGGGCAAAAAGGAATCGTTGTTTGATATCAAGTTGTTTTGTACAGTGCTAAGCTTGCTGATGGGTTGAATGTCAGTTTTAATTTTCTTTGCTCGAGGACAAGCAAAACACTAAGTTTGGGGGTATTTGATAAGTCGGGTTTATACCGGTAAGTCGAATACTTTTGACTTGGAGTTTTGTTAGTTTGAGAGCCAGTTTAATGGTGTTTCGAGTGTTTTTGGATATGTTTCACAGGTGAAATAGAGAAAGGTTATTGGATGATCATAATGTGGATTTTCAAATATAAATTTTCTTTCTGGAAAAGAAAAAAAAAATTTGTAAAGTGTCAAGCGTCCAGGTGGCAAAATTCAAATTTGGAATACTAGAAGATAAACTGGAATGCTTATCCAAAAAAAAAAGATTCGGATTATCTCTTGGGAGACTTGAAATTCAAAGCCTTCATCTACGGAGGACTATATAAACCAAGAGATGGACCTAACATTAGGGGCGGCGTGCGGCTAAAAGAAAAACAAGAGGAGAATTTCAGCAATTACACAAAGAGAGATTATCTTCTATTTCAATTGCAGATTGAGGAAGAATGATCAAAGAGAGGGAGATCGTGATCGCCAGTTTTCTTCCTAATCTTTCCTCTCTTCTGTTTTGATTTGTAATTTTAATTATGATAATACTCAATTCAGTTTTGCTCTTTAGTTTTATGATGAACTAATTTATTTTTCTAGGATTGCAATTGGAATTCAACATGAATCTTGAATTTATTTATTCTATCTCTTGACTTAAATTGATCAATATTGAATTGTTTATTCTATCTTGTGCTTAATGCTTCTAATTAATTGATCACTAATTAGATTGATTTGGTAACCTTAATGAACTTGGAAAAGGGATTTTTGTGTTCAGCCTTAGATAGAATGACACATGATTAAGATATGGAAGCCTTAAGCTTATGTAGGATAGGAATATACCTACGTAACATGTGTAGCCAATAAGAGGGGCCTATGCTTAATGAACCCTTCTTAATCTAATTCTCATAGGAATATAGTGAGTTAGGGTAAGGAGGTATTTCTATTTGACATCGGAAGAGCCTTTTAGATAATTTAGACCTCTCGGTTAACAATTTAATTTGATTAATTTGCCAAGGGAGGATAGAGAGATTCAAGTGAAGTGTTGAGGGAAGATTGAAATCCTAGGTTTTTTTTTTATATTAAATTTCCATTGTGTGATCTTTTTAGTTGATTTTCGTTAATTTACATTTTGCTCTCTGTGGACTCATTATTTTCTTTTACTTATTATTCTATTTTATTGTCTAAATAAAGTTGAGGTGGTCTAATTTAATATTTAGCGAGTGTAGTAATAATTCTTCGTGGGAACGATACTTTATCTCATCATTATATTACTTGTTATCGATACGTGCACTTGCGTTATAAAATCATCAACATTTGGCAATGAACTAATGCAGGAATTCAGAGCTCGTCAATGCATGTTAGCTTCAACGAAAATGGACAACTCCTTTGTGGTATTACCAAAGCAAAAGCCGCCGGCTCAAGCCATCCCTCCCCGACCTCGTGGGGGAGCTGTTCATTCTTATGCTGGCTAGTCCGGAAAGGCCATGGATGAGTCCTTTGTGGTTGTCGATAAATTTTGAACACAACACTATTAGGCACACAAATATTTTTATTATTAATAAGACCACTCAAAGAGAAAATATATACACTCAGGGCCCGTTTAAGTTACTGATTCGAATTTTTAATTTGAGTTAAAATGTGACTTTATGTGAGAGTTTTTTCTTTTAACAAAGAAATTAGATGTGACTATTTCTGAAAGTTTTTTACTGTAGTAAAACTCGAATTTTAAATTCGAATCGGTGAAATGAACGGGACCTCAAATATTACAACTCTCAAAAACACCACTCACACTTACAACTCCCCGAACCACTCAATGCTATTAGCCTTATATTTCTTCTTCACTTCTAAGATGCAAACTACATGCTACGTACTATCTATAGTAGAGCAAATACAACAGTAACCGCACATTAAAATAAGCTAATTAATCAATAGCCACCCAAGTAGCCTATTTTACCTACAAATATCAAGCAATCATAATCTGAACCTAACTTTAGAACATTCCACACATTGGGTTTATGGACTTATAAAATATTTGGGCTAATAAGTTTATGGGCTGGTGATGATACTTCAATACTCTCCCTCAGCACTGGCTCCTATTCATTGCATCATTCCGAGCTGTCACGAAAGTTTTCAAACTTGCTGGTACTCAGACCTTTTCTGAATAGATCTGCCACTTGATCATCTGTCTTGATTTGCCTCATTTCAATCTCTTCTTGCGAAACTTTTTCTCTGATACTTTTTCTCTGATAAAATGATAATGCACTTCAACATGTTTATATGGAGAGTTAAAAGGATAGAGAAGATTATAGTAATAATTTATATTGTTTGGTAAGAGTGAAGTGGAGTTAGAAGAATAAATGATAATTACTTATTTAATTACTATATTGTCTATTTTACTCATCCGCCTCTCTTAATGGAGCTGAAAGTAATTAGAATCTTTCACGGAAATCAGCCACCATTGAATCCTGCTGCAGAGCAATCAACGTCTCGTAGTGATTACCGATTTGTGAAGAACAGAATCTCTGTAACACTGCTTCCTTGAATGTCAGCCAGTCACGTTCCCGAACCTGAATTCCATCCACTAGAACCAGTTCAAGGCCTTTACTTCCAAGACTATCACAGCCGCCGCCACCCGTTCTGACTCTCTAACACCTTGAATATGAAATTACCGCTCAAGTCGAAACAACCAGCTATGCGGATGATCACCATTGAAGATAGGAATCTCCATCCGTCGGAATCGCGATTCCCAACCGTTCATTGCATGTCCCCAACAGAAGCGATTCACCGCTGCTGCTCCCGTTCCTCCTCTGCCTTCATTCGAAACAGAAACCCTAGTTGGTTCTGCCGGTGAACTCATGTTGCCACCATTCGAAGCAGAGGCCCGAACTTGTTCCACCAGTGGTCATGCGTTGCTCCCTATCCTTACCCAATTGGTAAGCTCCTTCATGTATTCCTTAACTGCTCCGATGTCCTTCGAGAGTTGTCCGACGACTCTTTTGAGTTCTCCAACGTCCGACTTGAGTTCTCCGACATCTTTCTCGACAAATTCTAATCTTCCATCCATTTTTCTTTCTGTCCTCCTAGCAACCATTCCCGGACGAAACTGCTCTGATACTAATTTGATGAAAACCTCACGGATTAAATGAAGAACAAGATGAATGAATGAAGTTTACTCAACAAAGAAGAAGAACACTGCACAGATGATATTTGAGAGATCACCAACTCTCCTCTCTAAACTCTATACAACTAAAAAGCTAACTCACCTCTCGAGCCCTTCCTCTTATTTATAGCTCCCCCTACTAACAAACTAACTAGATTCAGTTATCACTAGGAATGCTTCCTCAACAAGATTCCTCAACCATCCACGTCAGCAACTAGCAACTAATCACTAACGTTTATTGGTTCTTATCAGTGTCAAAGCCTAATTTAGCCTAATTTACACCCCCTTATTAGCATGTGAATCTCCTTTATTGAAGATGTATTTATAGCCACCGCTCTTATTGACAAGTACTGTAAGGCAGGCAAATTCAGAAGTGTCCGTGAAGTTTTCAGGAAGATTGGTAATAAGAAGCTTGCCTCCTGGAATTGCAAGATCATGGAATATATGCCATATATGGCCTCGGAAAAGAGGCGGTTTTTCTTTTTGACAAAATGTGCGATGCAGGTCTCCAGCCAGATGCTATAACCTTCACGACGCCCTTTCTGGTTGCAAGAAAGAATTCAGTTTAGTTGTTGAGGGCTGGAGATTTTTCAATGGTATGAGCAGAGATTTTAACATAAATCCAACAATCGAGCATCGCTGTTGCATGGTGGATCTTCTTGGCAGAGCTGGTTATATTGATGAGGCTTGATATTTTATTCAAACAATGACATTAAAACCAGATGGGAAGATGTGGAGCGTGTTAAAAGACTTGATGAGCTAAGAATAAGGGGTGAAAAATGGCCCCGTGTGGAGCTGGATACAAACCGATCAGAAGTTTCGCGTGTTCTCAACAGAAGGGAGCCTCATCCAGCATCCGATGAATTATATTGTGAGCTATGTCAGTTGATTTCTAAGATGAAGAAATTGGGTTACGTACCTGATATAGACGGTATACACCAGAACATGGATAAGATTGAGAAGGAGAAGATGCTGTGGAGACACACGGAGAAGTTGGCCGTTACTCATGGACTGATGAAAGGCGAAAAGCGGGGGTGCCTATAAGGGTGATTAAGAATACACGAGTTCGTAACGATTGTCACGAAGCAGCAAAATACATGTCGTTGATAAGAAGACGCGAGATTTTCCTCCGAGACGGTCTTCGTTTTCACCATATAAAGGAAGGAAAGCAATGCCTGCTGGTAGCACTTGTTTATATAATAGCTCCTGGAAGTCTCATCTTATCAGCTATGGCATTTTTGGACGAGTATTTGAATCATAACTAATCCAAATCAATGTGTAATAATGGACTCTACAAGCTGCATTGGCCTGTGAATATTTATTCTTGCCGCGTAAAGGATGAATTTGAAAACATGCATATAATATAGTAAAGGATAGTTAGTGATATCTAAGTTGAAAGGAGAAGCTTAAGCTTCATTTTGAACAGCCTCTCTGAACGGAGAGACAAAAGAGTATACTACTTAGGGAAGAAGGTATAAGGTATTTATAATTTGTTCAGAGCTCAAACTGCCAAAAAAAATAATAATAATAATAACAATAATAATAATGGTTACATGCGAAACCGAATTTTCATTCTGAGAAAGATATTGGCTAACAAATACAATGGACTTTTTCACGGGCAAGTTAGAGAGAGATGGGATGGGATTGGGAGGTTAAAATTGAAACCAGCTAATTCAGCAAAATAATAATAATAATAATAATAATAATAATAATAATAATAATAATAATATATAAGCCATTAAGAAACTTTTATGGCCTTTGAAATTAGTTAATTCAGCAAATAAATTGAAATCATTTGAGCCATTACAAAATTTTTATGGCCTTCTTTTATCTATTACCGTCTTCAACTTCATGTTGTTTTAGCCCGTTTGGTAATATTTTCGAAATGGTTTTATTTTCAGTACAAAAATGAAAGTGAGATTATTTTGAAAATCATTCTAAAATTGATTCTGAGATTACATTTGGTGGTCTTTCGAGAGATTAATTTATTATGATAAAAAGTAAAATCGTGTTTGGTTATAATTATATTTGTTTTGAGTACATGTAATTAATAATCTTAAATTAATATATTAAGTAATTAATAATTAATAATTATTTAGCAAATAAAAATTAATATATTAATAATATAATAATAATGGATAAATTATCATTAATGAGTACATTAGTAATTAAACTATATATAATAAATTAATATGCTAAATAATTAAAAATAGTAATTAGTAATTAATTATAAGTAATTATTATGTTAGTAATGTACTCATATTTATTAGATTATAAGTAATTAATTAGTGTATTAAGAAAAATAATTAGTATATACATAATTTATTAATATTCTATTTACTACTTAAATTATTAACTTTTAGTTACATAATTAAATAATTAGTTAATTAATTACTAATGTTTATTTAATAATCTATTATTTGATATATCACATGATCAATTTTTGGTAATTATTCTTTTTATAATGATTAATTACTAATTATCAATTATTAATTATTATTGATTAGTATATTACATATTGATAATTATAATTTAATATTAATTATTAATTGAGTAATTACTATTTATTTTTTATTTACCAACTATTTACTAATTAATAGATTATAATTAACATAATATATGATTGATATATTAATTATTAATTATTTATTTAATAACCTATTATTACTTGTTTTATTGTTAATATGTTATATAATTAATTTTTGACAATTAATCTTTAACTAAATAATTAATTACCATATTATTTATTATTTTATTAATAAAATTAATATTTAATTAATAACTAAGTAATTACTATCTATTTATTAGTTATTAAGTATATCTATTTATTAATTATTAATTAATATATAATATAATTAGTAATTAATAATTAATTATTTAATATAACTTTGTTAATAAGTACTAGCAAAATGAAAACGGAAAAGGAAAAATAACTTTTAATGATTGTCTACTTTCTTCACAAAAATTATTCTCATGGTGTGTTTGGAACTCGTTTCAAAATGATTTTGTTTTTTGTATGAAAATGAAAATGAAAATGGTTTTCAATTTTAGACATAAATCATTTTTGAAAATGCGTTTGGTAGTTTTATCAAGAGATTATTTTCAGTATAAAAAAACTTATTAATATTTCTCTCTCTCTCTCTCCGCTCGAGAGAGGAGAAAAAAAAAATAAAAAATGAATAAAAGTCGTTTTTTATTTATCTCATTTTACACTAAACTAAAAAATCGTTTTCATTTATATTTTTTATCTTTATTGCGTCAAATATCGTTTTAAAAACGTTTTTATTTTTTATTTCTCAAAACACGTAAAAAAAAATAAAAATAAAATCAATTCTAAACACGATCATTAATTTTTATTTTTAAAATTTTTATTAAATAAACATAATTTATAAATTATTTTTATTTTCATACCTCAAAAAATATGTAAAAATATTTTTAAAAATAATTTTAAACGCAGCCATTATTTTTCATTATACCTTTTCACCTTTTGGGGGTACAAGTCAGTTCCGGAACGTGTCACTTGGCAGTGGCGCTTACTAGTTCCATTAACTGCAGCTTTTTTTTATGATGAAAACGTCATGCTTATGCAATCAATGATTAATGCTATTTGAAGGGAAGGGTATCGTGCAACCTATGGACATTACGCTCGTGCAATCTATGATTAGTTTCTAACTCTATTAAGGATTCAGCTCCGGTGTCCGTTTTTTCGTGTTTTATTTCATGTTTCTCCAATTATATAATAAAAAATCAATTAAAATGACATGTCAATTTAAATATCATATCAATAAAAAGGTCATATTATCAATTAACGTGATATCTTGAAGAAATAAGAAAAGGGACAAGAAAAAGAGGCGGCGTGAGCTAAATCTCTCTATAAGTAAATAGTATGTTAACCAATGACGGGAAAAGTAGACAGAATTAGACTCCCTAATACCGTCCAGTCTCCACTCACTTCAAATAGCACTGATCATGACCGTCCATCTCCTTCTTTCTTTACAAGTTGGATCACAATGCTGAGCTGCAAATGCAGGCAGAGAATGGTGCATTACCAAAGAGGCAAAGACTGATTATAAGGCATGTGGAGGCATCTTCCTTTGTAACCATCACAATCCTTCCTAGTTCTGTAGATAGAAATTCCTACATTTGCTACTAAAGAGACATTACGACTAAATCAAAACTCGACACCCTTGAGTCGGCACCATTACCATAGACAATGCAAGAACGAGCAAGGTGCAGAAGTAAGAAGCCCTCAAGGGAGAAATAACAAAGAGAAGTGACTTTCATCAGAAATCAGAAACCTAATATAAATAGAAGAACAAAATTAAAGCAATTAAAACAATTTATTAAGATTGCAGTATATACAAAACAAACGACACAAAGCAGCGGGAAAAGAACAAAATTAAAGCAATTAAAATAATTTATTAAGATTGCAGTATATACAAAACAAACGACACAAAGCAGCGCTGGTTTTCCCACTGAATATTTCCTGGCCTGTAACCCACAAGATGAAAACCCCAGTCCACAGGTACCACATAATCCCACACTATTTACAGATAAAAGAGTTATAGCAAAGTTGGTAGCACCATGGCCATGAATATTGCAAGTGATAAGAACTCCCTATTTCCACTTAAGAAATAGCCTATGTGAACAAGCTCGCCATCGTATGGACATCACGATAAGTAAGAACCCAGCAGCAACCTTTTTTTTTTTTTTTTTTACGGTGAGATATGCAACGCCAGAGCAGATAAGAGAGTGAGAAGATATCCACAAGACGAATACATAATCCAGCAGTGTAGCCAAAAACTCCTAAAAAGTGGAGGGACATCCTACCCATCTCTAGACAGCATCTGAGATCAAAAAGCCTAACTGTAGTCATGAACTCCCGTGTCATCCCCCAGGTCCATCATTGGTTGATAGGCTCGGTCCTGTCCTGCACAGCCATCCTCTCAGAGACATCAGCCAAAGATTTGAGGTTGCACCTGATCAAGGCCTCAACAAAGTAACATGTCTCGTCCTTGGTGTTTCCATCGGGAACGTCCACCACAAAGGATTCAATAACCAGTGTTCCTGGTCTCCCGTCCTCAGTAACCTCAGGATGAACTGTAATAATCGAAGAGTAATTCTGCAATTTGTGGAGCATTGAGAAACTTCATTGGAATGCTTTCAGCTGACAACATAATAAGAACTAATAATAACTGGAGATAGTTTTCAAACATTCAACAGAAGAAGAACGGCAAATTTCATATTGTTAGTAGTTATGAAACAATTTAAGATAATATTGCTTATCACGTCAGCTCCGAGTAGCAAGACGCGACCCTTGGTTGTATCAAGTATCAACAATAGTAAACGTTCTCAATTATATCCTTTGATGATCTATCACGCAAGATATTCTAGAAACTGCTAAATGTAGTCACTAAGGGGCAAACACAATAGGCACATCACCATTTATTGGGCCACAAGTGCAAAGAAGATCTTCATCTCAAGCATTATGAAGCACTCACAAGCTAATTGAAGAAACCTATGCATTTTTGGCCCCAACAAAGGCTGAGTGACCATGGCTATTGTTCAAGGGCCGGTGCTATCACTCATCAAGAACCTCCAACCTCAGTCATTTTCATACCTTCGCACTGCACATCACATTTATACATGTGATGTCAACTTCTACTAATGATACAGAGAGCAAAAGGGCAAATCACCGAAGTAATCACAGTTTCTAAGATTCTCAGGAAGACTTCAGTTTGCAAGTCGTAGTTAACTCTGTATCTCCACAAGCACATTCCTCACATGTTTAAAGCATCACAAAAATGCACTTTACGTTCATTGTGGAAATCTCAAATCTAGTAAAAGAAGCACTAACCAATAACAAAAAAGAAGAAATGAAGAGAGTGAATACCCTTAGCCTGTGATCGCCACCAACAATCTTGACGCCGAGAATGTGCTCCTCGTCGTCGAGAAACTCCAATCTCTCGGTGCTGGTCGTAGCAGGAAGCCCAGATTTAACATTGACTTCTCTAACACTCCCAATTCCAAGGTCCCCCTTCACGATGCACCGGCTAACAAAGGGTTTGTACTTCTGGGGTTGATCAAATCTCCTTACCAGTGACCACACCTAATGAGAAAAGTATAATTGCATTATAAAAAAATTGCTTATAACACAGAATCAAAACTTAAAGAAAAAAAGGGCAATCCATAAATTTCTTCTAGATCTCCTCCACAACACTTCCAATCCCCAGTATCATTGATAAAAAATAGAAAAAAAAAATTGACTAAATGACATGTTTTTCTTCTCATCTTAGATAAAGCACGCATAAAATCATGGAAAAAAAAAAGTTTCTATTTTTGCTTCCGATTCTTCACATCTTTACCAGCAACAAAACCACAATAAGAATTAATCCAATTATTACCATAATCAGCTTTCCAAATTAAACTAGTCTAATATCTACCAAAAATCACATTATCCAACCCAAAATAGAAAATCCGTTGACTTTGACAACCGAAAAACCTTTGTTGGTGAGATGAAAAAAAAAATCCATCACGCAAAGCCCCCAATTTTCCTAAAATCTACCAAAATTGAACCAAAAAGAAAACCTAGATAGAAGAAAACGGCGGAAACGAAATGAAAGCGGTCCAAATCGAGCCGAATTCCGCGGATCTCGAGAGATCGACAAAGTCAAACAAGAAAGAAAATTTCAAAACTCCAAAAAGTCAGATGAATCAACGACTTCCAGCGCCCGAAAACGCAAAAACAAGAAAAAAAAAACACGGAGCGATTGCACGGTACAGAGAGAAGAGAAGAGAGAGGAGAAAGAAGAACGTACGAGCTGAATAGGGGCTTTGATGTGCTTGACCAAGGCGGAGGTACACTGGTTCTCTCTGGTCTGGTGCCTGTGGTGCCTACGGATGTACTGAGCCTCCATTGCTCCGTATGAATCACCAACAAAGTTCATTTCTTTCTCTTTCTCTCTCTAGACTCTCTTTTTTCTCTCTAAAAAATAAGGATCAGAGAGCATTCGGAGACCGAGGACTCTTCCAGACGGACAGGGATAAACTAAAGCCCACCTCTTCCCCTTTGTTGCAGCCAGCGACCTCCCCAGCAAAATAAAAATAAATAAATAAATAAATAAACAAAATAAAATAAAAGCCTTTGGTAATTCTAAGAGAAGATAAAAATAATAGTAGTAAATAAATCTAAGCTTAATATAGCGTAGCTTCGCAGGCTATCCAAAATCTTCCACCGACAATGTTTTTTTATTTTTTTTCTTTTTATTTTTTATTTTTAATGTTGCGCGTGAAAAGTCCAAAAGCCTGTTCTTGGGGCCCACTTATTGGCTTGGCTAGAAGCCTAGACAAATTAATAAATAAACTACCTTATCTTTCTCTTTTTTTAATATTTTTTTCCGGAGATCTGTTTAGAGTCACTGAATGGTGATTGTGGTTTTTGTCACAGCCTTCGTACACCGTCTGTTTTTGGGGTTATGGGTAGTGGTTCCTTTTTTCTTAGTGGGGGGTGACTTATGAGGTGCTGGCCCACTGCCTGTGAAGAGCACTGAGCTTTTTGTGAGTGGATGGATTTCTTTTGTTTTTGAGTCAGAATTAGGTGAAGTGCTAGATGATGCTAGAATGATTCTCATTACACGAAAAAAAAATATATATAAAAAGTAAAAATTTGAGAGTTAAATTCTCTACCGAGTTTCTACTGTTGAAAACCTACTCCGATTGTGAAAGGATTTGGCCGACCGATAAAAACAAAACGACGTGCTCTTGAAATCTTTCATAAGTTTTATTTGATGGGAATCCTTATCGTGGGAAAGAGTTTTTAATTGTTCAATTAGTTTTTTTTTTTTTTTTAATGGATAGATATGTGTAAATTTTTATTAAAAATTTAAAACGCGTCACATAAAATTACTCACATATAAATTTGAGTGTTGAAAATATTAGCTTAGTAATTTATTTTAAAAATTTAAGCTGTTAGGAGATTAATCAATAATAATTTCATATTTTAACTACTCATCTTTACGTGTGAGTTGGACAATAAATAATCATGTAGATAAATTAATTAAAAAGCTCAACACGTGAATATTTATGCTCGAGATATATTAAAAACCTAACACATAATAATTTTAAATGGAGATAAAGAGTATAATTATGAGAGTTTGAACTCAAGACTTTCCGCTCTGATATCATATTAATTTACCAATCTATCATAAAAGTTTAAACTATTAAAAAGTATACCTTAAAATATTTATTTGATCAATGAAACAAAATAACTTACTCTAACGTAAAGAGTGCCTTATTTGATTAATTATTGGTTGGTTTTAATTTTAAAACTGGTTGTTGTTGACGGCATGGCAGTAATATTTTTCTAAATAAGCACTTTCTTTTATAATGTTCTTTTACCGATAAAATCAATTTCTAATTATTAAATATAATTAAAATTAAATTAAATTAAAAAGTATATAAAATAGGCATATTCTCAACCTCTATTGGTCTATGTTAAAGAAGGATTAGGATATTATTTAGCATATTTCCAATTCATTAATTTTCTATTTATTTTTTTTGTTAAAAAATGTCATAAATGTAGTTCTTAATGTGACGGTTGCTGGTGCAACTTGCTGGTTTCATTGTCTAGGAAATTTATTTATTAATTTACCAAGATGCCTAATACGGGTAAGAACTTTTATGGTCTCCAAGTCTTCGGCAACTACTGCTTTGAATTTAGACACACAAAAAAAAAAAAATCATACTATATCCTCTTCTAGTGATTTCCATTTTCTGTTCAACCTATCACGACACTGAGCCAATAATGTGATAGCAATTTTCAGTGGACCCGTGGTGATCGACATAATTTCTAAACGAAACCACAGAAAAAATAAAATAAAATAAAATTTGACTAAATTTTAGAATTCAAGATAAGGCCCCTTTTCCTAACTTTCTTTCAGTCTGAATGGACCAGATTCAACCACACCAGTCACAAAAGACGATAAATATTTCACTTGCATTTGTACTGTTTTTCCTTTTGTCGTTTCTCTTTCTTTGTCTATTCAAAGTTCAAATGATATCTTGCTTTTTTTAAAAAAAAAAAAAAGGTGCAAAATGATATCAACGGTGGCTGGACAGCCACGTGCTGGATTCGTAGTGGATGGAAACCATGTAGTTGGGGTGATTGTAATAGGATGATATGGCATCAAACTATTTATCCAAGGTTTAAAAAAAAAAGAAAAAAACTTTAATATACTGTTTATTTCATTATTTGAGTTTAGAATTAAATTTTATTATAATAAAAAATTCTAAAAAATAATCACATTTAATTTTTTTATTATAATAAAAAAATTATATTTCAACTCAAAATTACAAACTCGAATTAATAAAATGAACGGTTAAATTAAATACAGATTTTGTTCTATCTTCGGTTGTAAAAGAGTTTTTTCTCTTTTTTTTTTTTTTTTTTTTTGAAGGTTTACTAAAAGAGGAACTAGAGTTACATTGTTAATGACATCTCTTGAATGGGGCCATCGGAGAAGTCTCGTGCTTGATGAGCCATAACAACAAACAATAGTTTTCAAGCTTTTCTGTAGTTCATGTTGTTGAGTGTCGACAAAAACTAGTAAGCTGCTATGTAAAATATGAATGAGATGCTAATATTTAAGTGGGATAGACAACAAAATAGGAACTTCAGATTTGAACTCGGTACTTTAAAAGAAAATTCTACTAACATTGATATATACGGATTGTTAAAAATTAATAATTTCGTGAAAATCATTACCTAAAAGTCAAGAACATTCATGTTAGATCATCAAGAACTAATAAATCTGTAAATGAAAGTGTACTTGAATCCGTATTGATTGATTTCTCTCTAGAATCGTACAATTTATCTTTCAGATTAACACGTTTTTTTTTTTAAAATCCTTTAACTTTCTCTCTATATTCTTTTTAATGATGGAATGTCAGAAAGAATGAAAATAATACGTGTGATTTGGAGACTATAACTGTAATTTATTAATAACTTTCCACTACTGAGATTTTTATGAAGTTTTCATTATATTTTATATTTTTTTATTCTAATGTAATTTTAATTTGTAATCAACAATTACAAATAATGTGGTGTCAATAAGGTTGGTTTTTTTTTTTTTTCTTTTCCATACCTTACTTAAAGATTTCTTTCATTTTTTCCGTCCTTTTAATTTGATTTGGACCCAAAGATTGCAAATTCCAATCCTTAATTTGAGATCATCTCTAGAGTGAAAAGACGGACATAGTTATCAAGGGACTTTTCCTGACCAAAAGAAAATTATTTTTAATTGTCATTCACCGACCAAGAAACCAAAAAAAAATCAAAAGATAGACACAAAGCCAAAGAGACTTTTCAAGCTATCAAACCTAACCATGTTTTAGTTACTTTAACAAATTCTTCTAGAAGTGTGACCTGTAAAATTTATCCTAAACCTACTAGTGGACAAAATAATTTGGCGTGTTATATATATATTTCTTATCTTGGGGATCTATTTAGGATTGTTTTTTTAGAGTGTAATTTGAGTGTAATTTTTAAATTGAATTTGAATTATAATTTGAGTTGAAGTTAGAACTTGAATAAAGTTGAGTAAAATTGAATAAAGTTAAAATTTAAAAGAACGTGAACTTGAATAAAGTTAAAACTTGAGGAGTTGTTCTTTTGGAGTGTAACTTGAGTGTAATTTTTGAGTTGAATTTGAATTATAACTTGAGTTGAAGTTAGAATTTAAATAAAGCTGAATAAAATTGAGTGAAGTTAAAAATCGTGTTTTTTACCTCTTATTCTATACCTTAAGCTCGGTTTTAGTCAGCAATCTATGCCCCAATTAACAAAGCAATTTGCGAGCATTTTCAACTTGGCAGTTCAAATTATAATATTGATAAATTATTTATAAATAGAGACAGGTGTATGAAAGTTTGAAATTTTGCAAATCACCACCCATTTCCGTCTCGTTCACTTTGTGAATTCGAGTTTTTAATTCGAGTTGAGATGTGACATTTTCTGAGAGTTTTTTACTGTAACAAAAAATTTTAATGTGACATTTTTTGTGAGCTTTTTACTGTAAAAATCTAAAAAAATAACTCGAATCGGTGAAGTAAACGATGCCTTAATTTTTTATTATTTTTCCTTCTTCGATTCTCGAGCCTGTATTATATGCTAATGCTGTGTATGGGCAATCCGATTTTTCTTTGGACGTCACGTAGGGTGCACTTTAAGCATGTTAATTGTTAATGAATTTACTTTTTTATTGTTGCAATGCAAATTGTGTTTGATCCACCCACAAAATAAGAATCTTATTCTAAGATCGAAAGATGGCTTGAGCCATACACATGAAGACAAGTCACATTTATTTGAACCCTAATACGATAAAGAATCCTACAACTACATGTTAGAGAGAGAGAGAGAGAGAGAGAGAGAGAGAGAGAGAGAGAGAGAGAGAACTACTACATGTTCTTTGGCAGCATTCGAGTTTGGTTTTTGAGTTAGGTCCAATAAAAAAAAAAAAGTGGTAGAATACTTTTTTGTCTCTGGGGTCCTACTGTAGAAAGATATCAATATGTCTTTATGGCGGTAAGTGCAGTTGGATTCGACTTTTATGCCATGTTCAATGTTCCAACGTCGTTTTCTTTGAATAAACTAGGAAACCACTTGTAGGACGTTGAAATTGAAGCAGTTAATAGCAAGTATTTAGGCCAAGTTCATTTCACAGATTTAAATTTTTAATTTAAATTGAGATATGATATTTTTTAAAAATTTTTTATTGTAACAAAAAATTTTAATATGATATTTTTTAAGAATTTTTTACTGTAAAAACTTAAAACTAAAAATTTAAATCGGTGAAATGAACGAGTCCTTAACAACTTTATATAGAAATGGTGCCTTAGGAAGTAAGTTTTCTCTGGCACGAAAAATATACGTGTTTGCAAGAAAAAGGGTTGGAAAATTTTTATAATAAATTTGTATGATAAAAGATAACTAATTAGTAATACATAGTTTTGAACCGTTAAAATTTATTATAATGTAATTTAACGGTTTAAAATGAATCTTACTGATAATGAATTTTTCGATACTATCATAAAATTCTCCCAAACGTCAATTATTGAAAAGAAGCCATCTTTGTTGGAAATAAACATCAAACCATAAAATGAAAGGATAAAGTATCACTTGCTTGGCCAGTTGGTTGCTTTTCATACGATTCTAAAATTGATATCTTCTTCTTATCAAATATCAATTCAGGTTTATATATGCTCCACTAGTATTCTCACTTCTCAATGGAGAACAACATTATCCAACTTCTTCTTCTTTTTTTTTTTTTTTTTTTTTTTGGTCAAGAGATAATTGCTTAAACGAGGCAGTCAGCCAACAGTCAACTTGCAGCTACATATTTCCGCTACCAATCATTTCATGCTCAACAGAACCCAAAAAACAGTTGTTGCCAACTTTTGCCTCACTGCCTCACTTGGGGCAACAAACTATGTTCTCATGCATCCAATGGAACCCTCTTGTTAAGCAAAGCACCCTTTAAAGAGCTCTAAAAGTAGATTAAACTGATAACTTCCTTTTTCAGCCTTTGGGCAGGCCATAACCCATTCTTGGTTCACCACCAATCGTGTTAGAGCAAATATTAAAGCAACATTTTTCTTTTTAATTTTATAATCTCTCTTTTACGCTACTAAAAAAGTGGGATTATATTAACATCCTCACGCTCTCGATCCATTAGTTACTTGATAACTAAAATCACGGGTGGAATGATAAAGAACGTGATCCATATTTTCATCAAGTCTTCAACTCACATTTACAGATTTTATAGGACGCGTTTAGAATTCGTTCTTAAAAAATAATTTTATTTTTTATATGAAAATAAAAATAAAAACGTTTTCAACCTCAAATAGAAATTATTTTTAAAAATACATTTAATAATTTTATCAATAGATTATTTTCAGTATAAAAAACTCATTAATATATTTTTTTCTTGAGCAAAAAAAACAAAAATAAAAAATAAAAAAACGATTAAAAGTTATTTTTTATTTATTTTTTATTTTACACTAAATTAAAAAATTATTATTTTTTTATTTTTTATTTTTATTACGCTAAATATTATTTTAAAAATGTTTTTATTTTTTTATAAAAAAAAAACATAAAAAACAAAACAGAATTATTTCTAGATAAGACCATAATAGCATTAGTTCAAACTTCAAATCATATTTAATAACTTAACCAGAGATACAAATGCATAATTTTGAATGCTTTTTAGTCCCCTAAAAGGTGTCCAATCAAAAATTTCTAGTGGCTCCTCACACTAGGTCACTCCTAGGCGTGGCTATCACTTGAATTGTACTGAAGATAAAAAGATAAATAGGCATTCTCTCATGGGGGGCACATGTTAGTTGTTACTACCCAAATGGGCAAACAAACCTTTTTCAAGGAACCAAATTATTGTCACTGTTTAGCTCCTTTTTTTTTTTTGCCACTCTACTAAGTCCTATTGGGCACCGAGTTCATTGGATACGTCGTTTGTTTCATGAAAGGGTTCGGCTTTGGGAGCCAATAATTATTTATAGTAAGAGACACTGAAAAGTGTGGCACTGTTACAGATCTTTCGTTCTAAGAAAACTACTCCTTTTCTAGGATGGTGATTCGGCAAACCTCTAATGACCTATAATAGCTATTGTGTCTCATATAGTGAGACACAAGCTTTTTTTTTTTTTTTTTTTTAACTTCTCAATTTCCTTTCTTTTAAACTTTAAAATAAAAGGAGCTTTTATAGTGAGATTTATTAAAAAAATTCACTGATTGAATATTTATTTTAATTGTTAGATTTAATTTTATGGGTTAAATTTGTATAATTTGTATTAAAATTTATAAGGTGACACACAATTATTCTATTATAAATCTAATTGTTAAAAAATAATTTAATAATTAAATTATAGTATTCCACCGATGAATTTTTTAGAGAATCTCACCTTAGAGAAAGCTTAAAAAATATAAATTAAATCCGTTAGTGATGGTAGTGAATTCTGGCATCGATTCCCATAAGTTGATTTTATTTTTTATTTGTTTTTAAATGAGTAAAATGACCATCGGAGGATTTGCATAGCTTTTTAACAACATGCTTACATGATCGATGTAATCTGTGATAATATGGGACAAGCACTAAAGAGTAAAGAATGATTTTTCATAATTTCATCCAAAAAAAAGTTTTCACTATTGTGAGACCTCTTAAAAAAAAGCACCAATAAAACGCTTTATTTTTACTGTTAGATTAATTTTTTAACGGTCAGATCTACAGTAAGAGTAGTTTATGCGGTGCACTATAAATTTTTAATACATACTTGTATAAATTTAACTGTTGAAAAATTAATCTAATTGTTAAAAGCGGGGGTTCCACCAGTGGGTGCTTTTTCGGGCTTCTGTCGTAGAGGTTGTCGTAAGTAATACCCTTTTGATGTTTAGCCTACAAAAATTGGTTTGGTGATGCTCAGTCAAATAAGTATGGTCTCGTTCATTTCACCGATTCGAGTTTAGAATTCGAGTTTTATTATAATAAAAAGCTCTCAGAAATAGTCATATTTAATTTTTTTTGTTACAGTAAAAAGCTCTCACATAAAGTCACATCTCAACTCAAATTAAAAACTCGAATCAGCAAAATAAACGGGCTCTATATTAGTCAAAAAGCATTAATTAAGGGCCCGTTTGGTTCGCTTGATTCGAGTTGAGATGTGACTTTATGTTAAAGCTTTTTAAAAAGTTAGATGTGACTGTTTATGAGAGTTTTTTACTATAACAAAACTCAAATTCTAAACTCAAATCAGTGAAACGAACGAAGCCTAAAACTAAAGGGTAAAAATTCAATCCATGCACTCTAAGACTCTGTTTGTAAGAGAAAAAGAAAAGAGAATGGAAAGAAAACACATAAAGACAGAAAATGTGAATGAAAGAAAAGAAATTGATTTTCTTTTATATTATTTGGTGTGATTGAAGGAAAAAAAAAATATGTAATAGACTACATGACAATTTTACCAATTATTTAATATTTATTTAGCTATACAATAGGGGTAAAAAAAAAATTATTTAGTCATCAATTAGTGGATTTAAGTTTTCTATCTAATGTTAAAGAGATAAAAATTAGTGAGTGTCACAACAACTTTTATGTACCATATTTTTCTTTCTCCTTTTTTCCTTTCTACCAAACAACCCATTTTATCATTTTCCATCCAATATCACCCACTAGTGATATTTCTCTAACTCATCATGATTTTAGACTTAGTTTTAAACGATCTTATTTTGTCGGGTGAGTTAAGAAAATACATTTTTGTACATTTGATATTCAAATATGACATTTCTACCCCAAAAAAAAATATCTTAATTCATTCATAAAAAGTACTGGTACACAAAACCAGTAACCAATTAACTCAGATTAACACCATTTTATTAGAGCCCATTCTACCTCACCATCAATAAAGTTCGTAGCCCATCCCTTACAATAATCACCGGACTAGTCAAACGAAACCTAGCCCAAACTCTGAATTGTTGTCCATTGAAAAAGGGTAGAAAAAGCGGAGAATTTACTCCTGAGATTAAGGCCCTATTCGCTTCACTGACTCGAGTTTAGAATTTGAATTTTACTATAGTAAAAAGTTCTTAAAAACAGTCACATCTAACTTTTTTGCTACAGTCAAAAACTTTAACATAAAATCACATCTCAACTCAAATTATAAACTCGAATCAGTGAAGTAAATGAGTCTTTGTATGAGTTTAGATCTGTATTTTTTATTTTTGATAAATGTATTTTTATCAGTGTAATTATTTATTTAACAAAATTATAAATTAATAATAAAAAAATAAAAAACAATTATTTATACACTATTAAAAGGTATTTATCAAAATTACTCTCGATTGTACTTTTCGGAGCACATTCTAGTACCCATCGAGAGCGTTCTTCAATGGGTTATGTTTCATATCATATTGCAAAAACAGAGAGAGAGAGAGGTATTTATCAAAATTACTCTCAATTATACTTTTCGGAGCACATTCTAGTACGCATTGAGAGCATTGAGAGAGATGTTGGATGAGTTGAGGTCTTTTCCCCATTTTTCAGTTCATTTGGCTCTCAAATTGACAAGCAAAGTGGTCAGCACCAAAAGAAGCATATAACAAGCAATTTGTAAAACTCAAACGAACCCCCATTGCCCGAAGAGTGATTTATGTTGAAAAAAAAAATTCAAATATAGTGAATTGAATAACACGAGCAATTTTTCTAAAAGAAAAATGTATAAACACAAAAAATAGAAATAGAAGAGAAAGATTTACATGTTTCTTTAAAAAAAAAAAAAAAAAAAAGAATGGACAATTCTTGTCCTTTTTATTTATTTGTCTATCCACTAATTTGGAAGTAAAATTAGAATAAGAAACTAAGATAGTAATTTAACTTTATTAACACGATTGACAATTTAAAGAAGTAAAATCTCATTACTCAATCCTAAATTGACGTGAGGTCAACACAATTTTACTAGCATTTCAAAATAAAAATAAATAAGTAAATATAAGATTGATTCTTACCAACTGCTCAGCACTCTTATTATTTGTTCTTAATAAGTAGATATGCCGTAAAAAGAATAATAAAGTCTCATAACATATATTATAAATTCTTATAGACAAATAATAATAAGGGATATATATTTTCAGTGGAATGTCGGCATGTTACATGTGTGTTAATTTTTAGTGATTGCCAAAAGGCATTATGGAGTACCATTCCTTTTAGAAGTCCCTACGGGTTCTTGTGAAATTAGGGGCAAAAATGTTAGTACACGAAACGGCTAAAGCATTGTAATAATTATAGTAATGTTACAAGCCACTTAAATTTTTTCCTTTAATCTTAATCATTAAAAAAAAAAAAAATTTCTTTTTTTTTTTGGTCAACTCAACTAGCAATGTATTTGTGGTTAGCATGGGGGCGAGGTAGGGACTGAGGAATGATTTCCCATCCTCATCTCTATAAAAATTCCCCAATTCAGTTGTTAAAAATTATAACAACTTAAAATAAAAATAAAATAAAAATTTATTATAAATTCATACTAAATTCAAAAGTTTCATAATACGAACTAAATTATATACATATGCCAGCTAAATCTTAATAATAAAGGCATAAAAAAACATAGTTGCCTTTTTTTTTTAATAAAAAGTAATTTTAAAAAATTATATATATGCATATCGAGTCGGAAGCAGGACGCGGAGTGCTTCTCTCGTCCCCGTTTCGATCAAGACTCTGAAATTAGATTTGTCCTCATTTCCGTCTCCATTCCTAATTATTTTCTCTCATCCCCACCCCATTCGGGGCAAGGGCCCGTCCTCATGGAGAGTCGTACAATCCCTCACCGCAAACTGAAATAATGGACAAACACAAGCCAGTGAGAGAGAGAGAGAGAGGGGGGGAAAAAAAAACACCAAAAACGTGAAACAATTAAAGAAAAAAACCATTTTAGTATATGATTTTTTACTGTCATGATGAAGATATTCTTTGTGTTTTATAATAGCAAAGTAATATACTCACATGTTGAGAAAATATTGTTTTGATAACTTGAAACCTATTTTTTAAGAAACTTTCTTTATTAGGCATTTCTACTGATAGTGTTAGTTTCTCATAGTTGAATTTGATTAAAATCAAATTAAATTTAAAAAAGTATGCCTAACAAACTGTTTCTGATATAAATTTAACAGCTGAAAAGTATATAATTACTGGTAGTTTATTTTTTTTTTTATCCTAACAAGAAACTCTCATTTTTTTAGACCTAAAATGTCCTTTATAGAGTTTTTTCAGTAGGACCAAAAAAAATAAGCTATCAGTAATTTTTTTTACTTTTTAATCGTCAAATTTGTATAAAAAACTTTATGTTTTGCATACTTTCCAATCTCATATGATTTTAACAAATATTCAGAAACCAGCCCCTACTAGAGAAAATCCTTTTTATTAAACTGATCCAAATTTGGAAAGAAAGAAAAATAATATTACCTTTGTGTGATTGTGTCCAAATATCAATAAATGATATTATCAGTTTTTCCTAATTTTATATAGTTAAATAAAAGAGAAAGGTATTAACAACGTTTAGTCTAAAAAAAACTGGTTACAAGATACCAAAATAACGTTTTCTATATCGTGAGATACCATTTTAATAAAAACATAAGATACATTTGTAATAATTATATGAGTTGGTTTGGGGAGAAATGGCTGACTTGGAAGGGTACTTGAAAAAAAAATATCGCTTTTACTAATTCCAATAGTTGATACTTCTTATATTAATCAATTAAAATATTTAATAAATCTCATATTTTATAAAAATAAGTCAAAATGTTTACTTACTACAATAATTAATAAATCTCATATTAACTGAATTTATCTGGGAAACATTGCAGTGCATATTCATTCTTTAAAGTCTACTTTTAGTAAATATCCTTAGTTTTTCTCAATTGAGAAAAAAAAAAAATTCCATTCAAAAGCAAATTGACTTTGGTAAATTATTGATTAATTAAACATTAAATTACCAATTTATGTATAATTTATAGATTTCTATCACATAAATTATTGATTTTTGAATTTTTAAGAAATGGAAATTTCTTTAATTTAAGAAAATTGAAGACATCTATTAAAAATATGCCTTAAAATGTATTGTTACGCAATCTCATCTGGTTATTTTCTTAACCATCAATAAATTGGATCATAGTTTTTTTGGTGATCGATTAATTATTTTGCAATATTTCTCTCATTTTTGTTTTGTCACTAGAGTGTTGTAACATAGTTTTTTTTTTGACATCCTCTTTTTATTTAAAAAGAAAATTAACTGAAAAAATATTAATCAAGAATAAATATAAAATTTAAATTAATGCATTTTAAAAGAATATTTATCTATTTTTTTATTAGTCAAGCTCCACTCAACCATAAACGGAGAAAATTAAGGCCCAATGAGGTTGCTCCCACTTAACCTTTTTTATTTTTTTTTTTTTTAAGAATGAAAGAAATGGTATTTTTTGCAGTAAATAACTGAAGTAACTAGCAGGTTAAAAATGTGTTACTGAATAAGTCTTTTTTTTTTTTTTTTTACTTATAGTAAATAGATTATTCATTGATAACTTTTTTTACATGCCTAATAAATTTGTTATTTGCTTCAAATAATTGTAAAAACTGCTATTTATTTTCTTTAGTAGTAAAAGTACTATCTACTACAATTTAATTTTTTTTAAATAAGTATATATATATAGATATATAAATACATAACTTATTGTTTAAAGAATAATGTTAAGAACACCAACTCAAATCTTAATTTTTGTGTATTAATTAATGTGACACGTGAGTTATTATTTTTATATTAATGAGTGTTTAAAATATTTAACAATAATTAATGATAAGATATTGTGTTTATAAATAAAAAGATAACAATTCACGTACAACATTAATTAATATATAAAAATTTATATTTGAATTGGTGCCTCTATTAATTAGCCCTAGTAAAACATTAAAAAAAAAATTCAATCTTATAATTCAATTATCATCATTTAATTATTAGTTTCACACAAAATTTTATGGCTCCGGCACAAAATTTTATGAGTCCGTCACTGCATCTAACTATACACCATGCTATTTGACTAAGTGTCACACATACATTTGCGAGTTTCGAATATTCCATTATAGCATTTGAGTGAAAAAAAAAAAAAAAAAAAAAGTGAGATTTGAGAGAGTGGTCTTTGTTAGGGAGACGAGGGGGTGCCGTGGCAGCCAACGTCCAGAGGTGAAGAGCTTTTCGGCCTTTTTGGCTGCCGCTCGGTCGCCTTTTCGTCTTGGGCGGAAAATACAATGAGCCTCAAAGTCCCTACACTCGTCATATGTGTAAGCCTGTGCCTTTCGCATCCTCATGCAACCGCACATCTGGCCCCTTGCTAACACTATTGCATGCTCTTCTTTTTCCGCACGTGCGACAACAAGCATTACATTTTGTGAAATTATTTTAGGGTCGCCATAAACCACGTGTGAATTTACGAAAATGCCCCTGATGCTAATAATTCGGTCTATAACTAAGACCCATTTTAGTACTGAAGGTACGTGATGGAGAGTTTAATCGGTCCCCCCACTAACCAAAAAATAAAATAAAATAAAAAATTAAATGGCCCCATTAAGCTGTTGAGTCGTTTTGGTAGGTCGGTGAATATCTTGAAGAGTCTTAAAAGTAGATAGATGTGACCATGATGTGCACATACTTTCTTATTCACTTGTCAATAAGAAGTTTATTTGTGACCTCATACATCAATAATTTGGGTTAACATATAGTTTGCATGGACATCAATTTTGTGTTTCAATTTGTCTAGAAGTTAAGCCTTCATTCGTTCCACCATTCGAATTACAACTCAAATTTTTTGTTACGGTATTTTCTCTTATAAAAATTTAAGTTTAATTTTTTTATTATAATAATTTCTCTTACATAAATTTACTTTTCAATTCAAACGAGTGAAACGAATGGCAGCTAAGTACTTTCAAATACTCTAATCACAGGCCATGTGAAGTAACAGAGACTAGAAATACAAAATGTCTTCAATTAGACGGTATTCTTATAGATCATAAATAAGGGTTCTTTTCACAATTGATAAGATTGTCGTGTTTTGATTAGGTGATTAATTTTTGGGGGTGTTTATGTCCATAAAAATAATTCGTTGGAAGGTGGAAGTTTTTTACGTCCACGTGAACAGATTCTAGATGACTGTTTCTGCGACCATTTACATTCTATAAATAAAAATTAAAGCTCCCATTTATAGTAATGCCTAGATCGATCTCGAGAGAAAACAACTGCGAAATGAGACTCTCTTCTCCAGTCCATTAGAATCCCACACAAACCACAGAGAAAAACAAAACCAATCAGACAAGAACAAAAATTGAAAACTTGTCTTCCATATATATATATATATATATATATATATACATTGGCAAATCAAGGTCTATTTTTCTTCTCATTGTTTCATATTTGATTTTTTGGTTTCCGCAATGCAGTATGAATTATGAAGCTGGCTTGTTTTTGCAGGATTTGAGGTACGTGTTTCTTCTTCTTTTTTTTTTTTTTTTTTTTTTTTTTTTAAAACGTGTTTTTCCTTAATAGTTGGTTATATTCTTACAATTGATAGTGATTTAAGAGAAAAATTTTAAGAGGAACGAAGGAAAGGTGTTTTTCTTTTCTAACATTATTCCAGAAAGCAACAAAAGCAGAAACAAATTAATGCATGATTATACATCAGTTATTTGTTTGGAACACTAGAAAAAAGACCAAAAACAAACAGAAAATTAGAAAAATGTTGATCTAAGCTTGCTAGCAACAAGCAATTGTTTGTGATTAGCATTTCTAAAAGAAGAGTTCAATATTCTGTGGTGAATATATTCTGGGTTTTGTCTTTCCGTTTGTATAATAATATGTGCTCGTGCTGATACATTGTGCTAGAAATTATGTTTTTTTTTTTTTTTTTTTTTTTTTTTTTTTTTCTGAAAAGGCTAGAAATTATTATTGAAATGAAAAAGTTTCTCTTTCCTTCAATGAAAAGAGTGAAAAGAAAAAAAAAAAATTAGAAAACTAACTTATAGAGAAGTTGGTCTTTTTGAATGACTCAATGAATAGATTCTGGAGTTACATTTTACAGCTCTCTAGTTTCTCTTGTCTGGTTCTCTCACATAGACGTTGCTTGTTTTGATGTTTTAATATTGTGTGTTTTGAATTCGTGTTCCTCGTATACAAACACTGCTTGAAAGGTTTCCTATATATAAAAGCAACTCTTTTTATTAAAAAAAATAAAAAAAGAAAAAATAAATAAATAATTGTACATAAAAGATGGGAAATGGGAATGCTTTTAATTGGGATATTAAAACAGAGTATTCCACCTGGCGCACATGCAAGTCAGTCTGTTTAGTGGGTCTCACTAGTGTGACAACGATGTTGGTTACCTGTTTATATTTTTCATCATTCTAATTAATCTCAAAAGGGCAATATATATATTATATATATATATATATTGCTCTGAATAAGGGCAAAATAATTAATTAGAATTTATATTATTTAATGACATTGATATGTCCGAAGCTTGTTGCCCAGGCGAAGTCTAGTTTTTCATAGTTAGACTTCAATGATGTCTTAGTTACGATAACTCCAAGAATATGTGGTAGTGAAAAAGAAATTAAGAATATCCTTCAAAACACCGTAGTTGTTTTATTGGAATAATTACTCAAAAAGTTTTCTTTTAATTGAAAAAAACACTACAAAGTTTCATTTTCTTCTTTCTTTTTTTTTTTTTTAAAGAATTTCTCCGATAAAATTAATTTTTGACTGTTGCATTTAGTTAAAATCACACCAGATTAAAAAAGTATACAAAACAGACAATTTATGTTACAAATTTAACAGTTGAAAAATAGAGAATTACCAATAATTTATTTTTTGATCATATTAAAAAAAACTCTGTTTTTTTTTTTTTTTTTTTTTTTTTTTTTTTTTTTCAGTTTGGAAAGAAAAAGCACTTAAAAGTTGGAGTATTGGAGAAACAGATTTCTATCTATAAGTATGCTGGGGCAAAGAAGTCTTCCTAGAGATTACCAATATTTGGTACAACCATACAAGACAAGAATTAGTTTTTCAAATGTTTATTTTACTTTCACCTTTGACGAGATAAACGGGGAATTTGTTCATTGAATACTAGGCCTAAGCCGCTGAGCAAACACAGCACAAAAGTTAAAACAAGTAACAAGAAAAAAACAATGTAAACCAGTATTATTAAAATTGATCAAATTAATGTTGACACATTTCTAATTGTTGGGTCAAATTTCAATCGTTAAGAGCATACAAATCCATTAATCACAGGACAAAATTCATAGTGAAAAACAACAATAATGGAAAGGCATCATCGGATATAACTAAAACTTGATTTTGGCCATATTCTGTCTACTTATCAAGAAACATAGTTCATACAAACCGGTTTCCAATTAGTTTGGTCATTCTTTTTGGCCTAGTTTGAATTGAAATGGTTCGAATCTTCTTTCCGTTACTAACAAGAGGCTTTGATATCCGAGTGGTTTTCTTTATAATGTCCATTTGCCATGGTTTAATTTATTTTCAAGAACTCAACCAAAACCTCCTAAAAAATAGATAGATTTTTACTTAAAAATTTGATATTTCATTATTTCAGGGCCAATTAATATTGACAAGTTAGTTTGCCAACAACTTGTTCAAGAGAGCAAACTTTGGCTCAATGGCATGCGCTTCACTAAGTATCCCTACCTCTCCAGTGGCAAGCAATGGCCTTCGCCGGTCGGAATCAAGCAAAGATCTCCAAAACTGCGCCACAATCCAACGGTCGTATTCTGATAACCACCTCGTTTGCTGCCTCAACCGCATCCATGCCGCATCAACACCGCCGAAGCTCAAGAACAGCCGTTCCATGGGGCTTTTTCCATTTCAATTCTCCGCGGGTTCAATTATTCCGAATTCGCTTAGATCATTTTTGTTTGATCCGGAGACGAGTAAGGATATGAACGTTGTAGAGAAGGAGTCAAGTATTATGGATGATCATGAGATGGAGAATGTTGAGGAGAATAGTGAAGGACAAGAGATCAAGAGAGCTAATTGGGTGGAAAGGCTAATGGAACTTAGAACTCGTTGGAGGAATAGGAAACAACAAAAAGATGGTTTTGATGAAATGGAGGTTTGTGATGAGGAACAAGAGTTTGGTAATTGTGGTTGTGGAGAAGAAGATGCTTGTGAGGTGAGTTATAGTGAAGGAGAAGAAGAAGAGAGAGAAAAGAGATTGGACCGCGAATCGTTTTCGAATTTTTTGGTGAAAGTACCATGGTCAGACACCAAGCTGTTTTCTAAACTTGCTTTCTTGTGCAACATAGCTTATGTCATTCCAGATATTATGGTAAGCATCTCTCTCTATTTCTTAACCAATCAGAAGTTGTCATGTTCAAAAAATTATGATGATGATTGCTAATTATGATACATAAATAGCCCATTTATTTTGTAGATTTGAATTACAATTCAAATTGTTTTGTTATAATATTTTTGAAAATTTAAATTATGTTCAAATTTTCTGTTTAAACCTACGAACAGAACGGGCTAAAAAATTACTTAAACTAACAAATTTTACTCAAAAAGCAATTTCATCTGGTGATTTTTGCAGCCTAAGGATTTGAAAATGTACTTTGGCCTAAAGTATGTAACATCATCCTTGGTAAAGAAAGCAGAGGCAGCTGCAATAAAATCAAGACTTGAACAAGACTCTACCCAACTACCTGTAGTTTCCTTGGAAGAAAGCAAATCCATTGGCATTACTTCAGGTGATGGAGTTGTGGATTCGGAACAGAAGCACCCGATAAGAGCTTCTGTGGCTTATGAAATCGCAGCCTCAGCTGCGTCCTACGTGCAATCCAAGGCTAAGAATATGTTCTCCTCTGCCTCCGAATTGGAGCCGGAGGATTTGCGCAAAAGTGGAGAGGAGGAGGAAGAAGGAGGAGAGGAAGGAGAATGCTCGCCTCGCCTTTACAAGTCGGAGGTCGCTGCTTATATGGCTGCTTCGACGATGACGGCAGTGGTGGCTGCCGGTGAAAGGGAGAAATCGGAGGCTGCAAAGGATCTTCAGTCACTCCACTCCTCACCTTGTGAGTGGTTTGTTTGTGATGATTCCAGCACCTACACTCGCTGCTTTGTAATTCAGGTAATCTAAATTTTCTAAAAAAAATTTAGTCTCTAGTGGGAATTTGATCTTATGAAGTAACAAAATTATATAGGATTCTTATGCGTTTTAATTGTCTTTGACACTGCAGGGCTCGGATTCCTTAGCTTCTTGGCAAGCAAACCTCTTCTTTGAACCTACCAAGTTTGAGGTAATTAACAAATTAAGATACTAAAAAGAATAAAAGAATTTATTGTTGATCATAATATCAGTGGTGGAGTCAAAAATTTCTTTCAATAAAAGTACTATGAAAAAATTAGAAATCGTACTTTATTTAATATAGATATAGTTATGTATAATTTTTCTTTGCGCAACAACATATTTCTATTATTCTGTAAGGGTATAGTTATAATTTTTCTTACAGAATTGGGACATAACTAAAATTTTGAAAATTTCTAAATTTGCTTGGCCACTGCATAATATTATGTACAATCTCTTTGTGTAGGAAACGGATTGCCTGGTTCATAGAGGGATTTATGAAGCTGCAAAGGGAATCTATATGCAATTCATGCCTGAAATAATGGAACATTTGAACAAGTATGGAGAGAGAGCAAAGGTTCAGTTCACCGGGCATTCTCTTGGGGGAAGCCTGTCTCTCTTAGTCCACTTGATGCTGCTGACCAGGAAGGTTGTCAAGCCGTCGGTTCTCCGACCAGTCGTCACTTTCGGGTCTCCGTTTGTGTTCTGCGGTGGCCAGAAGATACTAGACGAGTTGGGGTTGGACGAGAGCCAAATTCATTGCGTTATGATGCATAGGGATATTGTTCCTAGAGCCTTCTCCTGCAACTATCCTAACCACGTTGCTAATCTCCTCAAACGTCTCAATGGCACATTTCGGTCTCACCCTTGTCTCAACCAAAATGTAAGTATCATTATTATGAGTTTTCTTAAACATTCCAACTAGTTCTAATTTCATGGGGTTTTTGAGTTGTGTCACTTATCAATACAAGTACATTTTAGTCACGCGCCATGTTTTTATCTAAGCAGAAGTACATATACATCTTTTAAAAAAAAATCTTAATAGATATGTTGAACAAAGACTCAAATCACCCGTTCATGTCTTAATTAGTGTCAAATTATGACACCTTATTTAATAGATTTAAATATGAAAGCAAAGAAAAGTTAAGTAACAAAATACTTTAATTTTTTAATGCATAATCTGATTGATTAGACACTATTTAAACACATAAATTGGACATATGATTTGAATCAGTCGAATAATATTATTTACTTAGGTCAAGACCTATTATAGGAAAAAGAATTAAATAAAAATTAGTGCATTTTTTTTTTCTTTCCCTTCACTTATCAATTGGGGCACTCCTTAGATAGCGTTTGATGGAATGAAATCAAATGATGGTATCAGAATGAGAATCAAATGCATGAATCTTTCCAGTTATAATGTTTGATTGAACTTTGAAATTAACATCAGAATCATAACTATTATGTTTGTTTAGTTACTGGAATGGAATGAAATAATAGTTATTTTCATACAAATTAACAATCTTTAGTTTAATTCCGTTTCATGTTTATATTAGGAATGATAATTTAAAGTAAATATTAAAATATTAGGAGGGATAATTTAGGATACAAAGGACTTAATAATTAATAGCAATTTTACAATGAAATGACTATTCTACTAGTCTACTACTTTAGAAGTACATAATCTCATATATCGTGGAATAGCCATTTCAGAAGAATAGTTAGTCTCCTGTCTTTGTACTCAATCAACCATAAGAATACATCTTCTGTCCATCAAACCAAACAGAGCTGGAGTTCTAAATCGGAAAAATTTTGCCAAGATATCAGCATTTTTAACGCGATTTTGTGATTTTCTTTCCTATACTATTTTTTTCGCCGAATTAGAGTGGGATTCGAATTGTAGACCTAGAGTTGTGGATTTACCATCATACTACTATCACCATTGTCCATTGTATTAGAAGCTTATCCATTTTTTCCCATTAAGTTTGTGTAATCTCTGTTTCTTAATGCAGAAACTATTGTACACTCCATTGGGCAAAATATTCATTCTCCAACCTGATGAGGGGTCATCTCCTCCACACCCTCTACTCCATCCGGGTAGTGCCCTCTACGCTTTGGACAAAACCAAAAGCGGATACTCCACAAATGTCCTTAGGACCTTCCTCAATAGGCCCCACCCACTAGAGACCTTGAGTGACCCCACGGCTTATGGTTCGGAAGGCACAATCCTAAGAGACCATGACTCAAGCAACTATTTAAAGGCCGTCAATGGGGTCCTAAGGCAACACAAAAAAATGGCTAACGCTCAGAAAGTGAGGAATGAGAGGAACGTGTTGTGGCCGTTGCTCACGTCACCGTCGCCGCACTCTTGGAGCCATGAAATTAACAATATGGAGAACAACAGGTTGATTCAGAAGGAGATTAAGATTGGAGTTTGAATAATTTGAAGCTCATTTCTAGCGGTTAAAGTTATATAGAGGACGTTTGTGAAGAAAAAATTGGAACTTTGAAATCTTAAACTTGTTTGGTTGGTGTACATCTTTTACGTGCAAATTGTAAAACATGTTATTCATTTCTGTACCTATTGTTATACTCGTAACTCTCACTAACATATTTCTAACACAAGATATACAGTAGATATTTTAATTTGTGCACAATATTTTTTACTCAAATCTTTAAAAATAAATTCCTTCTTTCTTAAAACCCGCTTCTTCTTGGTTCAAAAGATCATTAGCCCGTTCATTTCACTGATTCGAGTTTAAAATTTGAGTTTTGCTACAGTAAAAAGTTCTCAGAAATAATCATATCTAACTTTTTTATTACAGTAAAAAGCTCTCACATAAAATAACATTTCAACTCGAATTATAAACTCGAATCAGCGAAATAAACGAGAATGTATGAAAAGCACATCAAGTCACAAACTACCAACCTTCCATCTAACTAACATCGTTTTGTATCGCGTGTATAATATATATTCTCAACAAAATAAATGCAAGTACCAATACCACACACATACGCTAGAATAAATTTCTCTCTTAAAACAAAAAAAAAAAAAAAAGAAATAGATGACCAAAAATTTTTAAGCCTCAAACGCACCAAATGTAACAATAGTGATTGTAAAAATGGGCAAGAAAATAACACAATTTAATATAGGAAATAATTATAGAGTGAGATCCAAGATTGCTTGACATTAGATTCGTTATGATATGATATGATATGGTAAGTCAACAACCGTTGATTAATTGATCAGGGGTGTTTCTATTAATTTTGAGAGATTATACGATAAATTATATACTTGTTTTTAGTGGGAAACAACAAAGTATTAATATGCTATAAAAAAATTTGTCATTGTATTTGATACTGTATTAAAATAAGTTGATATGGAGGACCTTCCTTGATTTCTTTCATTATGCTCCAGTTGTAGAATGAGTTTATTTGATTGAAGGACTCGTTTTCATCTATATAGAAGTCCATTCATTTATTTTCACTCTACTTTTATGTGAAAAAAGGCTAAAGTTTTTTGGTATGTTTGAATTCCCACATACATAGGTATAATGGAAAAGGAGTGAGGAAAAAAATTAGAGGAAGGGTTTTGAGAATAAAAAGGAAATTTTAGATTGTTTGATAGAGAGAAAATGAGAAAGAAATGAATTTGTAAATTCATGAGGCCTACGGGACTTCAGTTTATTTTACCTTTTATATGCCCTCACATGATGGTGCTCTTAATAGAGTCACCAATTTTTAATTTAAAGGTATTCATGGAATCTGTAAATCTGATCAATCTGCCCAATCCAAACTAATCTGGCGGATTAAATTGCATTGAGAGTTTAGATAGGTTCCGGATTGAAAATATCTCAATCTGAAAATTTTGATTGGTTTGCAGATTGAACATTTTTTAATCACTAAAATTCATGAATTCAAAACAATATATCTATATATATTGAAAACTTCTGTGAATATATGTAATATTTTTCAGATTATTCAAATTTATTGACAAAGTTTAAACTTTTTTAAGTAATGTTGATAAGTGATGAAAATTTAATTTTGACTTTTATTGAATCTAGTTTGTTATTGTTAATTGGGTTGTGACAATTTAAAATTTATTGAACTATTTATATTATACTATGTTTATTTAGATTATGGATACTGTAAACTTTAAACTTTAAAGTACATTAATAAATGATGAATACTTCATTTTGTGTTTACTTTAATAATTTTGTATGGATGCCTAATATACTTATTAAGTTTAAAGTTCTTAATCCATTGAATTTGTGAATTTAATATGCAAAATCTGATGGGGTTTAGATTAGAAAAAATGTTGGATTGAACACAGATTGAAATTTTCCCAATCTGATAATTTTGGGTTGAATTATAGAATAATTCATAATATGCGAATTCCAATCCTTGAACACTCCCATTTGTATTGGATGGATCAAACTAGAAACCAGCTAGTTTGATCCATCTAATACAAGATAATCTCACATTATTTAATCACTACAACAAACACAAATTTATAAGAGCATTCGATCATCCCTCCCGCTTAACTGGTTGACCGTTTAAGTTGAGAGTCCAACCCATATAAATTGGGTAACCCAACGTTAATTGGAAAAAAAATTGACAAACAAGTATCTCATAATCACTACATTTAACATTTTCTTTCTGTTTTTCTCTCTTTTATCAAATAACATAAAAAAGTTCTCTCTTTACCATTTTACTTTTCTTTCCTTTTTCTTTTCTATTATCCTACCAAACAAATTAGTGATACTCCTCTCATTCACCCCTCTTGGAAATTTGGGCGAATAAACACTGGGCTCAAAGGGCCTCCTCCAATAGACAGACCCAACAAGACTCAAATTGGATCAAGAGCCCACCATTATGGGCTTAGCAAGGAAATCTCACCCAGATTTCTCCTAAATATGCACCCTTTTTTTTTTTTTTTTTTTCATTTTCTTCTCCTTCTCCTTTTCCTTTTATTTTATTTTTCTGAGGAAAGAAAAGATCCATAAGTTTTCTTTCTTTTCTTTCTTCTCATAATTCAAAACCCCTCAAAATTGCACCACACCCTCCAACAAATTCTCTAACGCAATCAAGCCCTTCTGATTCTCTTTCTTCCTCTCTGAGAAACCAAAAAAAAAAAAAAAAAAATCAACCTAATTTTGATCTTCCCCTTCTTCATCTGTTCCCAATTTCCATGGCGTTTTTCATGTAATGCCCCATTTTTCTCTCCCACATTTCGCCTTTTTTTCTGATAATCCTTTCCTTAGGCTTCGCCATAGCCATTTCTTGATTCGCCGACACCTCCAAAGTGCCCGGATTTTCTTTTCTTTTCTCTCAAATCAAGTCGCTAGGGTTTGGAAAATCTCACCCATTTCCCTTCACTAGGGTTCATTCAATTCAATCCCTTCCCTTTTTGTACCTAGGGTTTCGTCCCTGTTTGGATTGCGGATTTGATTTTTTGTTTTCGTTAGTTACAGATTTTATTGATAGATAAGGTCGCTGTTCTTAGATTTGTCAGGTCCTTTTGTTGTTGTATCTTGAAAGGGAAAGATATAGAAACAAAAATCCGAAATAATCTGATTCTTCTCGTTTTGACACTTGAAGTTTCCCTTTTTCTTAGCTGGAAAATCTTTACATTTTGGAGAGATATATTAGGAAAAGATACTCATAATTCGATAACTCCGATAGCCATTTTTATCTTTCCTTCTGTGCTTAGTCGGAGATTAGAATCTTAGATAGATATAGATATTGGAGATATAGCTTTCAGTTTTTTTCCGGCGGTGTAAGGGAAGGAGTGTGGGAAGTTCAAGGCTTTTTTGCATGGGCGAACATGAGGCGTGGGCGCAGCCGCCGAGTGGGCTATTGCCGAATGGCCTGTTGCCCAACGAAGCCGCCTCCGTGATGCGGGTGCTGGATTCCGAGCGTTGGCTGAAGGCCGAGGAGAGGACGGCGGACCTCATCTCCTGCATTCAGCCCAACCTGTCTTCCGAGGAGCGCCGGAGTGCTGTTGCACATTACGTGCAGCGGCTCATCACCAAGTGCTTCCCTTGCCAGGTGGGTCATGGCGCTTTGCACATTTGTGTCTTTTTTTATGCTTATATGCTTTGATGAAAATAATGTAGCAATGCCATTGTTTCTTAAACTTTGTTTAAATGGGAAATTAGTGACGAAGATAAGAGTTTTTTGCTTAATATTAATTTGGGTTTACTAATGCTGTTCTTTACAGTAAATAGTCTATTACTTTGTTATCTTTGCTGAAGTATAGTCGTATGGTTTCACTCATTATCCTTTCTTATTAGCTTGTAACGATCTTGCACCCCCAATATAATTCTCCTGAAGCCTTCTAGCTTTTCTAATCACTATGAAGGGGAATGTTAATTTATATGTGTGAGGAACGATTCTCTGCGTGGACCAATTTTATTTTTCTGGTTAGAGCTGGTAAAAGAAGAAAAATAAAATAATATGGTAGTTCTATACTACTCTAGCTAGTCCGGTTCTACATGGTACAAGACGTTTATTCTATGTAAAGATGTTTCTTGATGTGTAATAACTGGCTTGGGGATAAAAGAATGCCTTGTCTTTACACCTTTTTTGTTATGTAGAATAGATGCCTCATTACACTTCAATCTTTACATGTTACGCAATTGTGCATTTCATGCTACACCTCAATAATAACATGCTACACCTCAATAATCACATGCTATATTTGTTGGACGTGTCATGTAGAAAATACCTAAAACAATGATGTGTGTGTGTGTTTTGTTTCTATAATGAGAGCAATAATGTGCTTAATAACAATAGGGATTGGGGACGGTGATGTGTATCTATAGCCTGCAATGAGTTGAATCATGTGACTAATTTGGTTGTCTGGGAAATTACAAAAGTTTGAGGGTTAAGCTTATTTGAATTCAGAAATTTATTGGGAGTGGAAGCTGACTATGTTCATGGTTATGCTATTGCCCCAGTTTTTCTTCAATTCTTAAATGAATAAATATACAAAGGTCAGTATTCTGGTCGTAATAATGCAATGTTTATTACCGTATGCAGGTATTTACGTTTGGATCTGTGCCCCTGAAGACTTATTTGCCTGATGGGGACATTGATTTGACAGCCTTCAGTAAGAACCAGAATTTGAAGGAGACATGGGCCCATCAGGTTCGAGATATGCTGGAGAATGAGGAGAAGAACGAGAAAGCTGAATTCCATGTAAAGGAGGTTCAGTACATTCAGGCAGAAGTATGCCCTTGGTCTTTTAGCTTTTTCCTCCCTTTATTTATCTTTGTAGATTTTATATTGAGATTTTGCATTTAATAGGCGCTGGTGATCTTGTTTTAGAAAACTTATACAAGAATTCTGCTAGTACGAGGTAGTATAAGTTTATAACCGTAAACACATAATTAAGATTGATAATTCCTCAAGATATCCATGGTGGGTTTTGTCTTAAGTTGATGTGGATACTCATGGATATCTTTTGCACTGCAAAAGAATAGGAAATGAAGAGGTGAAACCCTTTAATATATTTTTAGTGGCAACATAGAAATTTGTTTAATTCACTTGTATGAATGGTTAAAATATGAGTATATTGAAACCAATAATTGTGTTTTATTGTTACTATGGGGTATTCTTACTTATTTTCTTCGCTTGCAACTTTAGAGCATGTGATGAACCCCAAGTTTGTAGAATGTTGGTAGATATTTTGTCATGCTGACTAGGAATAGTTTTTGCAGTTTTTCTTCTTCTCATTGCATGTTTATTTCATTTAAGGATCAGTAGTTTAGATAATTGGTCATTTATCCGTTACGTGGACGAGCAGTTAAAAATAACTTTATTTCAATTTTGGCTAGAGATGGTACCATTCGTAATTTCTTGATGCTTATTTAGGGATATTGGAGATTGGAGATATTAATCTTCTCATGCTGGAGTTTTATCTTTCTTTTTCTGTCAACTTATGTTTATTTTTCCGCCGGTTAATGATACTTATAATGATAATATGTTGCGTGACATTAACTTCTTTTGATATTAAGTAATATGGAATTTTTCCTACTTTCATGTGTATGTGTTTATACTTTCTTTGTTTCGAATAGGTGAAGATAATCAAGTGCCTTGTGGAAAATATTGTGGTAGACATATCATTCAATCAGCTTGGAGGATTGTGCACCCTTTGTTTCCTAGACGAGGTGAGTGTGCTAGTGGTGGTTCTACTCTAAACCCTTCTCCTTTGAAAAATAATCTGAGATGACACTTGGATGTTTTTACCTGAATCATGCTGTTTGCTTCTACAGGTTGATAATCTAATAAATCAGAACCATTTATTCAAGCGTAGTATTATATTGATAAAAGCATGGTGTTATTATGAAAGCCGTATACTGGGTGCTCATCATGGACTTATTTCAACTTATGCGTTGGAAACCTTGGTTCTGTATATTTTTCACGTTTTCAATAATACATTTGCTGGACCACTTGAGGTAATTTTGGGTGCCCTTTTCTTTTATCTGATCTTTTCCATGAACGTTGTTTTTCTTTTAGTATGAATTTATTGTTGCTTCTTCATCACTATAAATTCTCGCTCCTTTGTGCATTCAGGTCCTCTACCGTTTTCTAGAGTTTTTTAGCAAGTTTGACTGGGACAATTTTTGTGTTAGTCTTTGGGGTCCTGTGCCCGTTAGTTCTCTACCAGATGTAACAGGTATGCATAACTTGCTTGAAGATTCGCAGTGGTAACTTTTTACTGGGTTGCCTCCAAATTTTCAGCGTTTCCAAATTGTTAGATTAATTCGTTGGTCTCTTAATGTTACAGCGGAGCCTCCTAGAAAAGATGGTGGAGATTTACTACTCAGCAAGTTGTTTCTTGATGCATGTAGCTCAGTGTATGCTGTTTTCCCCAGTGGTCAAGAAAATCAGGGGCAGCCTTTTGTTTCCAAGCACTTCAATGTAATTGATCCTTTGCGTATAAATAATAATCTTGGACGTAGTGTAAGTAAAGGTATGTCAATCTAAACACAATGGAAGACCTGCTGTTGATTAACACGTTCTAGAACTCCTTTACTCTTGAGTATTCACATATATGACAACGCCAGCTTAGCATCTCTCACATGAACATGATTAAATTGATTATGTGTGTTTGCAGAACTCATTGCAATTGTGAAAAGTGAAACATTACGAATTCCTATGATTATTTTCTGGCTTTTGATATTGCTTGAAACATTAGCAGTTGCTACTCTTTTCTCGACAAGTTAACTGTTTTTTTTTTTTTTTTTTTCGAGTTAGAATATTTTGCTCAATTCTGAGATGTTTCTTTTGCATTGAAAGTTATCAATATCATCATGTGTGATATCTATATATGAATGTGTGCTTTTCCAGGTAACTTCTTTAGAATACGTAGTGCATTTGCTTTTGGGGCTAAACGGCTGGGTAGATTACTGGATTGCCCAAAAGAGGACCTACTTTTTGAAGTAAATCAGTTTTTTATGAACACTTGGGACAGACATGGAAGTGGACATCGTCCTGATGCTCCAAAGAATGATTTGCGGTGTTTGAGATTATCAAATCATGATCAATTACATGAGACTGAAGATATCAGAAATAGTATGAGCCGAAAAAAGAATGAGATTTTATCTACTCATGAAACCCAAGATGATGGTACACATGGTTCATATAACCGTCCCTCCCAGCAAGGTAGCTTGGAGAGCACGTCCAGATCCAGTGGTGTCTCAACATTGTCACGTAATCAAAGCCAAAAGAATTCTTGGATCTCAAACAACTCAAGGATCTCCGATCATATTAAGAAAGAAACTAGTTCAAACCAGGGTGCTCAGATGGATAAAGGTCAGAAAAGTTTGAAAACTGAAAACTTGGTCAATGATATACAAGGAAGGTTTCTTTTTGCGAGGACACGTTCTAGTCCTGAACTTTCTGATGCATATGGTGAAGTCTCTTCACAAGGTAGGCGTGGCAGAGCCCCAGAGAGTGGGAAGAGCCAAGCTTCATCAACAAGGTTGGATAATGCAAGGAGGACGAATCCGGAATCTGATACAATGTCAAACCATGGCATCAGACCAACTGATGATCCCTCATTAGTCAGACATGTCTCATCCCGGCAAAGTCTTGACATTGGTGTTGATTCAAAGTGTGTATCAAATAGCTACCAAGATGAGTCAGGCTTGGGGACCACGGCTGATGATTTTGCTTCTGTTTCGGGGGCACAGGGGATGCATCAGGAGGAGCAAGATCTTGTAAACATGATGGCAGCTTCCACGGCTCCTGGTTTTAATGGACAGGTTCATGTTCCATTAAATTTAGGTCCTCATCATCTACCACTTCCAATACCACCATCCTTTCTAGCTTCAATGGGATACGCGCAGAGAAATATGGCTGGGATGGTTCCCACAAATTTTCCCTTGATTGAGAATCCATGGGGTGCAAATATGCAATTTCCACAAGGTGTTGTTCCATCGCATTTGACCCATTACTTCCCTGGCATGGGATTGACCTCAGGTCCAGAAGATCCTGTGGAGCCTGCTAATGAAAATTTGGGTTCTGTGGAAATGAATTCAGGGGAAGCTGATCGCGGTTTTTGGCATGAACAGGACAGGGGATCTACTGGCCAATTTGATCTAGAAAATGGCGGTCTTGACATGCTTCACACAGATGATAAACAGTCAACGTCATCTGGGTATAACTTTAATCCTTCCTCCCGAGTAGGGAGCTCTGGAAGTTCTATGCGAGACCAACATAAGTTTGCTAAAGAAGGCCGTGGATCAGCGAGGGAAGATCAAATGTATGATTTTCAGTATCATGATACCCAAGGAAATGAAGTTTTCTCAGATGATAGAACTGCAAGCTCGAGGTCCTTGCCTGCCTCACATACTGGTTCCCAGAGAAGTAAAACTTCCTCGGAGAGTTCATGGGAAGGATCATCAGCAAAGGTCTCAAAGTCAACAAGGGAAAAACGGGGTAGGAAAACTAGTCCTTTTTCAGTTCCATCTGCTACTCATACGCAGGATAAGAGTGTCTCTGAACATTCCTCTACTCAGGCAGATGATGATAACAGAGATTGGAATTCGCCATCACCCAAAAGCACAGAAATGGCAGAGAGAAGTACAGTACCCCATTCTTCTGCTTTCTGGCAAGTTCCGAGGCACCAAATTCCTGGATTTGAATCAGGTCAGACGAGTGGATCTGATTCAGTAGTACCCCTTGGTCCTGTGCTCTTAAATCCTCACTCGCGACAGAGAGCTATGGATAATTCTGGAGTTCTTCCCTTTACATTTTATGCTACAGGACCACCTGTTCCATTTGTTACCATGCTTCCAGTGTACAATTTCCCAACTGAGGCAGGAACTTCAGATGCATCAACGAGTAATTTTAGTGGGGATGAAGGAGTGGATAACAGTGATTCTGGTCAGAATTTTGACTCCTCTGAGGCACTTGATCAACGGCATGAACCATCAAATATTGCAGATTCTATGAGAAGGGTTACTTCTCTTGAGCCATCGGAGCTTAAGCCTGACATTCTCAATAGTGACTTTGCTAGCCATTGGCAAAATTTGCAATATGGACGGTATTGCCAAAACTCACAGTATTCTACACCTCTGATCTACCCTTCACCTGTTATGGTGCCTCCTGTCTATTTACAGGGACGTGTTCCCTGGGATGGCCCTGGAAGACCGCTTTCAACAAACATGAATCTATTAACCCAACTCATGAGCTATGGGCACCGACTTGTTCCTGTTGCTCCTCTCCAGACGTCTAATAGACCTACTGCTGTTTATCAACGTTATGTTGACGAGATACCAAAATATCGCAGTGGGACTGGAACATACCTGCCAAATCCTGTAAGATAAATTCTCCCACATATAAAAGTTTTGGTATTTCAGTTATAAATTCCTAGTGAATATGAAAGATCATTTTAGTTTACGATATGAATGTGGAAACCTGACGTCAGTGGATGTGACTCGTTTCTTTCCCTTTTAAGCTATGTTATCTTCAATTGATCTTTATTTTTTCCTGTTTCTATTTGAATGCACTTCAGAAGGTTTCGGCAAGGGACCGCCATTCTACTAGCACAAGACGGGGTAATTACAATTATGACAGAAATGATCACCATGGTGATAGAGAAGGAAACTGGAATGCCAATCCAAAGTCACGACCTTCTGGGCGTAGCCACGGTCGAAGCCAGGTTGAAAAACCAAATGCAAGGCTGGATCGTTTGACAGCGAATGAGAACCGAAGTGAAAGGCCATGGGTCTCACATAGGCATGACTCATTCCCTGCGTACCAGTCTCAAAATGGTCCTATCCGCTCAAATTCTACGCAGAGTGCTTCCACCAATGTACCATATAGCACGTATCCGTTGCCCGCCATGAACCCTAGCGAGGCAGCATCTAATGGTCCCAGCATGCCACCTGTTGTAATGTTCTATCCTTATGATCACAATGCTGGCTATGGGACACATGCAGAACAGCTCGAGTTTGGCTCTCTTGGACCAATGGGTTTTTCAAGTTTAAATGAAGTATCGCAACTAAATGAGGGAAGTCGGATAAGTGGGGCATTTGAAGAACAAAGATTTCATGGTAACTCTGTTCAACAATCTTCACCTGATCAGCCTTCCTCACCCCACATTCAGAGGTAGTTGGTCCGGCTGCGCCTCCAAATAAGCTACACTTAAACAAGACTGAAAAAGAAATACTTCAAGCGCGTAGCGCTTTTGTATCCTCATTACATTCATGTTGCTGCCAATTTTGGGATATGATGGTAGCTGCTGATCACCAATCATGTCTTTTTAATGTTGTTTTCAAAAGCAATTTTCCCTTCCGTGAATGCTTCTCCCTTGGGTATAAAAGGGGCGATTTCACTGGTTTGTAATATTAGTAGTTTTACATTAGCAATTTCCATTTACTTTTTCCCCCGTTTTGCCTTTACCTATTTGTTGACATTTACTTCCACTGGGATTGTTTTGTGATGTTTATTTTATGATCTTAACAGGGGAGTTTGATCATTTTTCCAGATCAGTGGCTCACAGAAGAAGTGTCAGTTGAAAGATGAGGATTTTCCACCTCTGATATTTGCAGATCAAGGAGGGAATGCTATGATGGTGGGAGAAACTACAGTTGAGAACTTACCCCCATCACCGGGAAATCTTATTCTCGCCGCACTTGTGACAGAGGCCGAATTCGATAATCCTCCCTGATGAATTCATGTTTTCTTTCTCATGGAAAGGCTACTTCAACGCTGGTTCGGTGCGTTATGCGTTCACTACTGAGTAGTTAACCAGCTTCTTTTCCAATTACAGTGAGTAGGTGGTAAAGGTTCTATACGATTTTAAACTGGAGAACAGAAAAGAAAGAAGTAACGGTGAAGTCTCTTACCAGCATTTTATTTTAGATTAAGACACATTGTAACTGATTGAACTAGAAAAAGCCTTTAGAGTCAGAACTTACGAATTTTCCTTTGAATCTGTTCCGTCATAGTCATCAGTGTACCCTTTTTTTTCTTTTTATAGACTCGTGTTAACATGTTAACAGTGTATCAATAATACAGCCAATGATCAAATTCTATTTAGTTTCTCTTGGCTTCAAATGGTTATGCTTTTTCTTTTTCTTTCTTTTTTTCTCCTGTGCTAAATGGTTCCATAATTTTGTTTCTAACGCTTAAGACTGTTTGGGAGCCTTCGAATTTTTTTTAAAAACAAAAACCAAGAATGTTATATCTTGTTTTGGTTTTTATTTTTTTTCATCTAAAAAAAAATGTTTCATATTCACCTTTTGTTAAAAAAAAAAAAAAACAAAACAAAAAAAAAAAACAAAAACAAAAACAAAAAGCGTTTGGTAACTATGATTTTGTTATATATTTTTCTTTATTAAAAAAAGGCCGACCAGTTAGTTTAGGCACAGGGGTTGGGCTTAGACTGTTATGGGGTTGGGTTGACGGGCTGAGATTTTCGTCAAATTTCAAGTGTATTCTTAAAGATAAATTATGTAATTTTCTCGTCAACATGCTTAAACACCTTCTAAGGTCGGCCTATAGGCTGAGATTGCCACCCCAAGTCCAATCGTGACGGTGCTGGGATCGAGTTGGAGGGCTGCTATAGGCACTAGGATTGGACCTGGGACTACTGCCGGGAACAAGACGAAGGGACGGAAGCATCCATGTTTGTATTGTATTTTACATCCACGATATAATGAATCATTTTTATATTTTCCCTTAAAAAACTCTCATAAACTCAACTCGCTTCGTAAGAGGTGTATTTTTCTCAATTTTGAGTCATCCTCATCTTCACATTTTGTTTGAATGGATGGAGAGAGAGATGGGTGGAGATCCAATTCTTTGTTTGGTTAGAGGGACGGGAGAAGTTAAAAGGGAACCCCACAATCCCCCGAAAACAACTTGTTTCATCATTAGAAGGATCCACCAAATCCAGCATATTTAAATTTAAAGATTATCCTTCAAAAATTTATTAACAAATAAGATTGGCACAAATAACTATCATATATCGTCTCAACTCTCGTTTCTTTTCCAAAAAATTATTATCGTCTTCATCTTTCATACTTCTCATCTCTCTAACTTTCTTCATCTTCCTACTCTCTATTCTCCCACCATACAGAACATTAATGTCACCCAAAATATTTTGAATTAATCATATATACTAGAGCTTTAGTGGATATGAAGCTACAAAGTTAACGAGCTAACTTAAATGCGGCTCATTGAAAAGCCCTAGTGACATGCTAAAAGTAAGGGTGCTGTTTATTAAGTACAATAGTCACTAAATAATCGTGGTGGCCACTGACAAATACAACGATGTTTAGACATTTTATATAGTTAGAAATTCTCAAATAAGCTGAAACAGCGTAATTTGGTTTTTTTTTTTTTTTCCCGGGAAGAATAAAGATCCATGCACTGCCCACCCACCCACCAAAAAAATAAAAATAAAAAAAGGAGAGACAACGAGACAACAGGAGAAACGTTGCGCCAATTTTGCAGAGTTTCAAAGAATACAACCATCAGAAATCATTTCTGTTTTTGTTTTGTATCATGGAATGAAAGAATTGCCCTACCATTTTAGTGACGCATCAAACTTTTACCTCAACTACCTTCCGATCATAGGAAAGTACTTTCCTCTTTACCAAACAAGTCAGAGTTGACATATAATATAAATTAGCCGCCTATGCTCCGATGGCGAAGCTTATCTGGAACGCAACCCGGGGATATGCCTCAGGCCCATCTTGCCTAGTATAAGCTTGGAAATGGCTGGAGGATTATCTAGCCCCATGCTTCGGCTGAATTCTTTAGCAAGCTCCACTAGCTTATACTTGTCACGTCCAACAGTCTTATTTGAGTTGTAATACCCAAGCCAGGCTTGGTACGCAGCTTCTTTGGTCTTCATCTCAACCTTGGAAAGTGCACGTTCCACCTGCTCAGTATCAGTCACGTGTCAAAGATTTTCTATTGCATTTGCTTATGAATGTGTTATGGATTTTGTTTAACTTTCGTAAACAATACATAGCCCATATAAACTCACCTTTCTCTTTGTGTCAGGATCAACTGAAGGTTCCAAAGCTTTTGTTATTGGCAAAGATTTGATAGAAGATAAAAAGAATTCCTCCCAAGGAGCTAGCAACAATATGCCTTCCCCTTCTTTTCCTTTACGCCCCGTTCTACCAAGTCGATGTATATACTGTTTATTGTCAGCAGGCAAGCCCACCTGTGTGATTGACAGCGTGAGCTGGATTATATTCTATGACAACTTAAGTAGAGTTTCATATAAAAGCTGTCTAGTAGGAAGGGAGTGATAAGCGCGTGCAATGGATAATCAAATTCTTACTTGCATGACAAGGGTGACATCAGGATAATCAACCCCACGTGCAGACACATCAGAAGTGACAAGAATAAGACCCTTCGACTTCCGGAACTCATCTGAAACCCTAGTTCTATAAGTCTGGGCTTTTCTTGAATGGATCTCCCTCACATTCATGTTCAACTCACCAAGAAGCTGAGCAACCATCCGCGTGACCATAGCAGTTGTACAGAACACAATAACCTGTGGAAATTGTAAAACAAAACATTGTTGCCAACCATTAGAATACAGTGACAAATAAAATCCTGCTAATCAGCAACTGAAAGAGAAAGTCATGATTGTTTTCATGTGACATGTCTTGATTGGAATATTCCATGGCAGAGCCAGGAATATTTTTCTAGTGGGGGCACTGAAAAAATATGAGATAATATTTTAGTGAATGGGGACAAAGTGATATATTTTCATTATTGAGGGGGTGCAGGTAAAAGTTCTCTCATTTAATAGGGGCATAACTGAATTTTGAGAAATTTTTATGCAAAATAAAACTGATAATTTTATAGTCTGAGTGAAGCCATGTGCTCCCACTAAAGGCATCTTCATCTTCAGGGAGACCAGATGGAGACTCATAGTATGCAGACAACATACCTTATATTCAACATCGTCGGCAATATGTTCCTTGAGAAGAGTATATAGCAAGGAAAATTGCTTCTCTAATGGAGCAACCAGATACATTTGCCTAACCTGAGAGGATAATATTTTTTATAATTAAACAAGTATAAAATGTGCATAAATATAGATGTCATAGTTCTATAAGAAAAATATGGCATCAGAAAGTGTACTTGTGAATGTGTGTCCTCGCTCCCCCCTTGGACTGTATTTATAAATTCATGGTCTCTTTTCAAAGCAATGTGGCAGACTTGACGAACCTTCATTCAAAAAACTATCATCAGATTTTTAATCCCACAACGCAACACAACAGAAAACATAACAGAAGGTGCAGAGACCTGTTCTGGAACTGTGGCAGAAAAAAGAAGTGTCTGTCGTTCCTTTGGAACTGCTGCAATTATCCTTTCAATGTCTTTGCGAAATCCCATATCGAGCAACTGATCAGCTTCATCAAGGACAAGTACTTTCACACCCATCAGCCGAGTTGCAAAGCCTGCAGTATTCTCCATATGATCTTTGAGCCTCCCAGGAGTCGCAACAAGAATCTGCAAGTAATAAATATGCAACGAAAAAAGTAATGAAGGTTGTCACTTTAATTAGCGGGCTTCACTAATGTTTACACTACAGTTAGCACAAACAGTGAGGAACCCAGCATAAAATTAGCCACAGTCAGCGAAACAATAAAAGAAACAGTTCAACTTTCACTCTAAGATCCATTTACAATCTAAAAGTAATACTAATATTTAGACATGGAAAGAAAGCTAATGGATTGATCAACCAATTAAATATCCGAAGGTTAATGCTCCGTACTACTAATACCTATTACAGTGTAGGTGCAGCCAAATCACAACGGATCATTTCACTCGTTTTGCAGTTTCAGGGTAAAAAGAAATTAATGATAGAAAAACTCACCTGACAAGGGTTTGCCTGCATTCGCTTCTGCTCCAGAGCAAGTCTCGTACCACCTATTACGACCTGAACACCAATAGAAGGATGATACTTCAACAAGGTATTGGCTTCAGCAGCAGCTTGACATGCCAGCTCTCTAGTGGGGCATATTACAAGCACAAGAATTGGGGGTCGCTTTTGGTCACGACCAGTGGGCGGTGAGTTTACAACAACTTCAATTGACGGAAGCTGAAAAAGAACAAATTTCATGGTAAGTGCTCTCCAGTTGAGTCTCCACTCTAAAAAACAATAAGAAAACTACCACATGTCCTATTTAGGACACAAGAAAATAGAAAAAAAAAAAAAATCAATAGCTCATTTTTACGACTCCGGAATCTTACCGATGGAAAAATCCAGTAAAGTTATGTGACACCAATTTATGTTTTACTTAGTTCATGTCATACTTCTTCCCAAAAATAAAAATAAATAAGCGTAATCATAACTAAATGTGGGTCAGGAAGAACGAATCAGTACTCTTGTATTAAATTTCTACCATATTTTTATTGTTCTTAAAAAGGACACACTTTAACAATGATTTCTCGTTCTTAATAAATTACTAATATACAAAGGGTTTGGATTTACTGATGATGTCGTTGATGCAATCGCAAACAGATGTTACAAATACATAGCAAAAGACTTTTGCTCATGAAGGGATCGTTCTGATTACTGCTTCCCCTGTACTAACAAGCCAATGTTCAACCATAAAAACCAAAAAGAAGGGAGGAAAAAAAAAAGTGACTTACCAAAAAAGCTACAGTTTTCCCCGTGCCAGTTTTAGCTTTGGCCAGAACATCCTTACCTAGAAAACAGAATCAAACAGAATAATCACTTTCAGAACCTGGACATCACAATGCAGACAAATCAAATTAGCAAAACAGAAGATACTGATAAATACACCCCAGACACAGACAAATTACGTAGCATCACTCCAAATCATTTCAGTAGTGCAGGAAAAATAAATGTAGTGGTCGATGTGGGTCTATCTAGATTTCCTTGTTCAGAACCTGTCAAACATACCAGATAGACGAAATGAAACTACCTTTGAGTATCACCGGAAGAGTTGCCTCTTGTACCACAGTCATCTTTTCATATCCGGCGTCTTTGATTCCCTTTAGCGATAAGGGAGAGACCAAAAACTGGTCAAATCTGCCGAAAAATTATAAAGAAGTTGGACCCAAAAACAGTCAAACAAGAAAGAAAAGGGACATTGAATTTCATATACTGAATAAGAACTAGCCATTTTCAAAACCAAACAAAATAACTCCAAACTTAATACCTAGCGTCACTCAAATAATACTCTGATTTTCCAACTGAAGATTTAGCTGGACCCTTTTCATTAACTTGTTTGTCCAAACCAAACGAAGAACTCTTTGCATTTTCCTTTTGCAATACATTCTCATCCTCCTCTTCATCAATATCACTTTCTTCTTCACTAAGCAAATCCACAATGCCAAACTTGTTTTCCTTCCTATCCTCCTCATCATCATCATCTTCCTCATCCACAAAACCGAACCGCCTTCTCGAATCCTTGCCACCTCGATTCCGATCATACCCCGACTCCATATCCATCCCACTTCTCCTCCCAATCGAAGAACTCATCCCCAATTTCCCTTCCTGGAACCTGGAACTCTTTCTCCGCGATGAAAAATCCCCGCCGCCACCACCACCACGACGACGATCATCATTTCCAGCATCGAATTGCCTACTTATCGTTGAATTCCTCGAAAAGGACTTGGCCGGAGCCCGCCGACTCGAATCCTCAAACTCCTCCGAGTCACTGCTCTCCCTCCTCCTCCTCTTCGTCGAATTCAAATCCCTCCCTCTATCCCTAACCCTAGCCCTAGCCCTACCGCCTCGCTCGCCATCCGATTCGCCTCCGCCGCGCAACGAGTCGCTCTTCAACTCACTGACCCAGTCGCTGAGCTCGGCCTCGTCCTCAATCAGGCTCTTCGCGCCGCGAACCTCTCCTCTTTCACCGCCGCCGCCGCCGCGAGAGAACTCGGTCCTCGACCGGAACGGCCGACTCGAGAATCGGCGAATGCCGAGTTGGCCGTTGGGCAGAAAGCATCGGTATTTGAGCTTGAAGGGGAAGATTCGGGAAAAGTGCGCGGAGGAAGAAATGGAAGGTCCCAGCTTCATGGGAGGCAAACAGGTGACCGGAAGAGCAGGGTTTAGGAGACGCAGTTGGAGGAAGAGCTTAACGGGCATCTCAGGAATGGAGATATTATGGTTGTCGGTTTCCGGTGATCGGAGATTGTGAAGGAAGAAAGCGTAAAAATTAAAATTAAAATTAAAAAGCGTGTCGGCTTTTTGAGTTTTCAGAGGAAGAAGAAGAAGAAGAAGAAGAAGATAAGGAGGGCTTTAGGGTTTAGGGTTTAAGAGGTTCCGAAGAAGCATATGTGTTGAGATGAGGCTTTTGACGGCGTCGTTTTGTTCAGACTCCTCCAACCTATATTTTCATCATTCGACTATTTTGTCGTTGACTGTTGGATTCTTGGTTGGAACGACACGTCGTTTTCAGTTGAGGATTGGCTATAAAATTTTTGGATCAATAAGGGTGTTTGGTTGGGTTGTTGTGTTTGTTTTTTTGTGTTTTTTTGTGGGTGTGGTGTTGTTGTGGGGGGTGGTACGGCGTGCAGTTCTTCTTGATATTCTACTTGGAAAACGGCAAAGCCATAAAGGAAAGCAATCTGGAACCAACTCTCTCGTCTCCACTTTAGCCAGAAAGGAAAAACAAATTAAAGAAAAAAAAAAAAAAAAACGAGAACAATTTCCTAGGCATAAGCGACAAAGTCATTTTTCTGCAGTGAGCGAAAGCCTGACGGAGCAATGCCACGTGGATGTAGAAGATCTACGAATTGTGAATTTCTTTTTCCGGAGAAAAAACAATAATAGTATTTGAAGAATAAGTATCAGCTAACTATGTATTAGCAACATCAGTAATATAGAATATGTAATCGCTATCAATAATGATTGGTTATAAAGCATTTGTAGGTGACTTTTTAAATCTGTAGTCAAATCTCAGGGCTCAACTTCAACGAACGGTGGAAACTACCAAATTGGAGTACATAGGGATGAGTATTTCATCCACAGGTGCGGGTACTCACCCCGAATGGAGAGGGTTTGGGTATAATTAAATGAGGGTGGGGGCGGGTATGGAGGTTTATATTGTCCCCCGAATCGAAAGCGAGGTGGGGTGGAAAAAATACCCTCACCCCGCCCAATATACATATACATATATTTCTAAAAATATTTTTAATACAAATATGTATTATATATTATATTAGTAGTTAAAAAATATAGGTTTAAAAAAATTTAAAATTATTTTACTATTTTACAATCTTAAAAACTTTAATAATTCCTAAATTCCTCTTATAAGTAGTAACTTTGTTTAACCTAAATCCGAATTCTAACCTACGACATATGAAGTTGGTGTGGAGGAGATAAATAAATTAACACAACAAAGTTCTCATCGTTTTTAATGTTTTACTTTGAAGACTTTAATTTATATTTTAGGTCTTTGATTGAATTTTTAGAATTTAATTTCATATGATTTTGAGTTTGAGATTTCATTAGTTATTTTAGAGCTTGGATTTTCATTTGAAATCTTGGTTTGTTTTTATGATTAATTTAATGCAATTCGTTTAATTGTTAACCGTTAATAATATCGCAATATTTTTTTTTTATTAGGTAAAAAGGTAAGGTATAGGGAAAGCCTCCCTAATGAGGATTCTCCGACTCCGACCCCGACCTTGAATGCGCGGGAATGGGGGGCAACAGTGAAAGCGGGAACGGGGATGGGAGAAGCATACCCGAGCTCATTCTGCCTGATGCTCATCCCTAGGAGTACAGTAGGGGTAAAGAGAATTTCTAGTAGAGCGGTGAAATGTGTAGAGATCATAAAGAATTTCAATAGCAAAAGCACTCCGTTGGGCTGACACTGAGAGACGGAAGTTAAGGGAGTGAATGAGACTAGATACCCCTTTCAAAAAAAAAAAAAAAAAAGCAAGTAGTGCTTTGAAAAAACAAAGAGTATTAAAAATTTTAAAAATAAAAAAGGGTAGTGTTGAAGGATGAAAGTTTTTTTTTTTTTTTTTTTTTCCTTTCTCCTTTTTAATTAGAGCAGCAATTTCATTCTACTTAAAATAATATTTTGTTCGAGGATTATAGCAAATATTACAATCTTTGATAAGAAAGATAAGGTTGATACTAAAATGATGCATAATAAAAACAAAAGGAGAAAAATTAAAGACAAGATTGATATAACAAAATATGAGCTCCAGAAGAAGAAAAAAAATAAAAAACAAAAACAAAACGTCAACTATTTCAAAACACCATTTTTCTTGAGTGCACACTCTTTCGATGGATAGATATGGAAATTATTGTAGATATTGATCTTCACCAGTGGATAGATATCTTCATTCATTATGAAAACACAAAACCACAAAATAGAGAAACGAGAAAAAGGAGAGCTAGACCCAAAATTTGGGCTGACTCTATAGGATGAAACTATTGGTAAATTTTTTAATATTTCAGTTAAAATGTTATTATTAGTGAAAATGTACAAAAATACAAAAAAAGTTATTGATGTTAACATTATATTTTATGAAAAATTTTGTAAATTTCCTGCCAACTTTTAGCACTATAATAACATGTCTTGAATTTGGATCTATACGGCCATCTGTTTCTCTTCAGTTGGAATTTGTATCAAATTTTTTTTTCATCCCTTTACTCTTTTTAAAAAATAAATTACTCCAAAGATTTTTTAAAATCCTTAAATTTAGGGGGCAATTTCACAATTTTTTTTTTTTGTGCATGGTAGTATATTAACGAAAAAAATGTCTAAATACATACAAATGTTTGAAATGACAGGGCTAACAATCCTCTAAAAAGCTGATTAAAAAAAAAAACCCCCTTACTTAAAAAAAATGAAAGCTTATGTCGTTTTAAACAAACACAAACAAAACACACACACACACACATGTTGAACAACATTTCAAACAACAAAGGGCGGAGTGCCATTTTAAACCACTTGTCTTTTTTTTTTTTTTTTTTTCCAACTTAAGTAAATGAGAGCTAATTAAAGCGGCAAACTTCAATTAGAATTTAAAGTACATTTGTGCCCCCGAAATGAAGGAATAACAAGGTGTTGCATGAAAACGACATGCGGTTTAGTTTTTCACTCGAAAAAAGCTTCTGAAAGACTGAAACAACAAGGAGCATGCTACATAACTATTCATTTAACGACAACAAGCGTCCGATAAGATAACAATTCAAACAGAAATAGTATGGAAACGTTTTTTTTTATCTTGTGCATAAAACCATGTTGTTGTTTCAATTCAGCGACATTAAGGAGACGTTTGGTTCATGAATTAGAATCATAAGATTAGAACAATTTTTGATTTACATGTATTTTTTGTGAGAAAAAATACTGTAACGAACCAGAATTATGATTCGAATCAGAGACCGAATCTACCTTCCAAACATATCCTAAACCTTCAAGCAAATGGGTATCGTGTTCCATACTAATTCTTATATTTCCTCCACATAGCAAATTTTTATGAGAAAATATTTGAAATATACTACGCTTTTAGAAATACCGTCATAGAAAAAATCACAAATACATATTATCATGATATTCGGGTTTATACTACAAATGACATGATAACTATACGAATGGCATTACTTTTTCGTTATTAATAAAATATTTCGATTTTTTTTTTTTACTTTATTTGAACATGAACTGTAAAATTTTGCTTTATGTCTAACTTTACATTTTATAAAACAGTTAAGCAAATATTAAAACCCTTTAGGAAAAAGATACATATTTAGTAAATAATAGATTTATGGAATTAAATTAAGTGAATGATAGATTTTAAAACTATTTAAAGTAAATAACAATTTATCATGTAATATTTTATTTATGATTAGTAAAAAAAATTTTTTTTCATATAAATTATTTTAGATAATAAAAATATTTTTTACGTAAATAAATTTTTTACCATGTAAATTATATTTTACCAGTCGTAAACGGTAAACTGCTATTTAATTCAAATAGTTTAAAATTTATGATTTACTTAATTTAATTTTAAAAATATGCTATTTACTACAATTTACGTAAAAAAAAATACATAAATAACTTCTATAGTAGACAGTGTCTAATAGTACTGCCTAATTCATGTTACTAAACATAAGATATGTTATTATATATAGCCAATTATCTAACAAAAGTTCAGACAAACAAATAAAGCATAAGTCATATAATTTTTTTGAAAAACAAAAAAGAAAGTACATATTTTTGAAAGAGTAGACGTTGGCTCCTTGATTTTTTATCTCCAATAAGATTGGGAATTCTGAATAGAGGTTCCCAAAACAAAGAGTCCAAGGACCAATTAAGATCAAAGAGAACTAAATCCAACTTCCAAACAACCAAACGATGAAAATAAAATTTAAAAAAAAAAAAGAAAAGAAAAGAAAAAAGACATCAAATTCAACTGTGGGTCTCTTTCTAATTCCATAAATGGAACATATGATGGTTTCTATAGTTCTCCCCTTCGATAAATTATTATTCTTAAAAAGATCCCTATATTTGAATTAGGGGATTTCTAGCATGTAAATAAATAAAAACTGCAAAAAGTTTGATAGCTAACATGCCAACAACAACAACAACAAACAGCCAGCCAGCGATCGAGCCCCATTTGCCAAATAAAAAAACACAGGCAAATACAGTCACCTACCACCACCACCGTCACTAAAAACTATATATAAAGGATCTATATCTCTATATAGTCCTCTTTTTTTTTCTTTTTTCTTTTTTTCTTCTGATAATTTGCTGTGTGTTTTTCTCTTTTCAGGCAATCAAATTGCTTGTTGGCGAAGAACTAGTTGTAGTACTTTTCCAACTCACTAGACGCTTCAGGAACGACATGACCTCTGTTGGGTCTCTCAGAGAGTGTGCAGCTTTGGTCTGCTTTGGAGTAGAAGAAACCACAATGGGAAACCCACGTCCTATTTGCCGTATAGCCTGAAATAAACCCACACACACATCAGTCATCAATATATTATAAAAAGAAACATGGGTAAACATCAGATACTGCAGGAGCTTTTCACTTTAGGTTAAGTTTAGATGACTGTTATTGTCATCACCATATGATGGTGACAAGTATTTACTTTTTTTTTTTTCTGTTTTAAGTAGAGAACTCCTATGGAGTAGACTAACAGTCTAAAATCACGTAACTTTTGTAAAGATCTTGCATAAGGAATTGTGAATTTCGAAACATAAAAGATTTAAATCGGAATCATATTGAACCAAAAAAATAAAATAAAATAAATTCAAGTCAATTCTACAAAGACCCAACAGCGTAGAATTTTCCAAATCCAATATAAATAAAGTGTTGATCATTACCGTGAATGCGTCTTCATCAGTTTTGTCATCGCCAATATACACTGGGAAAACATCCTCGGAGGTACTATCATATCCAAGAGTATCCAGCAAATATTGAAGAGCACGACCCTTGTCCCAGTCGATGTTTGGACGAATATCCAAAACCTTTTTTTTTTTTTTTTGGAAAAAAATCAATGAATTTCGATAAAGCCAATAAGTTATTTTAAGGTATTCTTTTTCCATACCTTTTTCCCTTCGGATATCCTGAATTTCTTGTGACCTTCCATTAAACTTTTCACCATCTTTTTCAGGATGTCGACATCCTGCATTAATAATTATATTAAAACATGTAAACCTAGCAATATATATATATAACCTTAGGAATTTTCTTGGCAAGTACATATATTAATAAGAAAAAAACTAAAACATTTTTCAGTTAAATTTATACATAATAATGTATTATTATATATTAACTGACCTCTTCATTTGCTACTTTTCGATAGTGAACAGACACGCAGAACTGGTTGTCTTCAATTATTGAACCTTTTATGTCTTTCGTTTTCTCTCTAAGATCTTTGATTATCTGGAAAAAAACACATAACACGTTCAATTTTATTTTTTTTTTTTTTTTTTTAAATGTTATCTTAAGCCAAAATATTGCCGTCGTAGCTTTACCTCTTGAATTGTAGGCAGGAACTCTTGTGCTGGAAGAAAATGAACTGCTTCCTTTCCCTTAAAATAATAATAATAATAATAATAATAATAAAAATGTTAAGGGAACTCTTTGTTTTTTTTTTTTTTTTTTTTTTGAAGATGTGGCATATGAAGAAAACACATCAAAAAAACCAAAAACACACATGCTCATCAGTGGTGATAACTTGATGCTCGTGACCGCTATATTTTAAAGAGCCTGATGGGGTTGATATGTCCATTCCATGACTTCCAGCATAGTGCACATTCTTCAGTTGCACAAATTTGAAGACCTAAACAAACAAAGATGAATTTAACAACTGAACATCATTCCTTTTTATTCTTAATTTTTGGAAGATGTCTAACGTAAAATCGATGTAAAATGACCTTATCTCGACGCCTTCCGGACACTATTGCGGTAGGGAAAGCAAGGGCAACTTCTCCAAGTGCTGAGCGCATCTGTAGTTTTGTTAATGAATATTAGTTTCCAAAAGCAATTCCAATATGCTAAAAAAAAAAAAAAGAATTAGTGGTGGCCTAATTTTTATTTATTATTTTTGTAATGAAGTGGCAAAAGGGTAGTAATTTAACTAAATTACCTCGTCAGTCATGAATGCATGATCAGGTTCCTCTACAATCTGGGAGAGAGTTCCATCATAGTCCAAAAACACCACAACTTCCTTTCCCTCAGCCTCGCTCATCATCTCTTCGAAATTGTTCAGCGCAGACGGATGCTTCGCCTGCGAGCCACCGGGTAAAAAAACAAAAAAAAAAAAAAATTATTAAAAAGAATCAAGATCAGCAAAACAAATAAAATAAAATAAAAATCAGCAATAGTGATTAGTATGAAATATTACCAGCCATGAAGTGTAGGAATTCATAACTGCCTCTCCACAGTCATGATCAAACGTTTCCTTCCATATGGATTCAGTGTTCTGCTGATACCCCATTAGTTGATTAAGCCTGCAGTTTGTGATTATACAAAAATGTCAATTATATATATATATATATATATATATATATATATATATATATGAGTGTGAACAAGATTTTCAAAAGTCCTATGATGCTACAAGTGATATATCAGAACTAGTACAAAATTAACGTTGGCTCGTGAAATTCTTGAGCCAACAAAATGGTACTCAAGACAGTTAAAAGAAGTTGAAGTTTTACAGAATAGTACAAAAGAAATTTCCCATGCCTAATTATTTAAATAAGTCCTTCTAAAAGATTGCCTTTCAGAAGCAGATTCCGACGTTGGTAAAACCTTCTTTGTTCACGAAAAGCAACAAAGTACGTACAACACGAGATCCTTATCCTTCCCACAAAGATCTTATCTATAGCTCCACTTATTCATAATACTGATGAGAGCAGAAAGAAAAGTTGAACAACAATCCCTTTGTTGTTGACTTGTTGTATTGAATTTGCAGCCTCACAGTTTTTAGCTGACCATAAAAAGGCTACAAAGCTAAGGAAGATCCTTTGGAAAAACTAGGATCGGAATTATATTACTTTTGGATAAAAATGGATTATCAAACTAATAACCATTAATTTGGCTTAAGACTGCTTGGTCCGGTCGCATCACGGAGTTTGGATGGGATGGGGTTTGGGAGAAGGTTTCGGGTTCGATCTCAAGTTGAATAAAAAAATATAAATATAGATATACATATGCATATATATATTTTTTTTTTTTTGTTGATCAAGATGTCCAATGTATGACACTTCCATAAGCAGTCTGGTTCATCTGCTAGTGTAAAATATGAGGTGAATGAGACATTATATAATATATATTACGACTGAGTTTCACATAGACTACTAGATAGATAACTGGGATTGGATCAGACAAGTTGGTCAAGTAATATTATTATACTACTTTGTACTAATATGCAAAATTATTCTTAACGAGGTAAGATTTATTATATATAAAAGAAGTGATCAAAAGGAAGTCCAAGTTTTTCTTTCCATTCCTATCAAAAGGAGGAAAATGTTTAAGAAAAAGTTGAATTTAAAGGTGGAAGAGTACAATAATTATATTTTTATGACTGCAGTTAAAATAAATAAATAAATAAATCCTATTTCAGAAGAAAAATTATACAAAACCACGAACATAATAACATGTAAGTAACGTTGCATGGCAACAAGTAAAAAATAGGTTTTGCATTTTATAAGAAAGCACATAAACAATGTTGAACGATAAAAAGTGAAAGAAGCGAATATCTTAGGAGTTGTTTATTTTATGTATTCGTCCTTAATTTTGACTTATAATTTATGGTTTTTTATTGTGTTTTTTTTTTCACAAAAAATACACGTAAAATATAAATGATTCTGAATCATAATTCTGAATCTATAAACTAAACGTCCACTTACTTTAAGTTAAACATAAGTAAATGACGTTGCATGAGAACACAAGAGAAAAATGGGTCCCACACCTTATGCGACACCGATCGACAACGATCAAGGGTTTCCTCTGCTAGTTTTTATAACACCTAATAGAAATTGAAGGTAATATATATAACTGTAAAAGTTTTATTAACGCTCTCCGTTCATTTCATTGATTTAAGTTTTTAATTCGAATTTTACTACAGTAAAAAACTCTCAAAAACAGTCATATTTAACTTTTTTATTGTAGTAAAAAACTCTCACATAAAATCACATCTTAACTCAAATTAAAAATTTGAATTAGCGTACTAAACGGATCCTAAATATAGGCCTCGTTCATTTCGCTTATTCGAGTTTTGCTACAGTAAAAAGCTCTCACAAACAATCACATCTAACTTTTTTGTTACAGTAAAAAGCTCTCACATAAAATCAAATCTCAACTCAAATTAAAAATTCGAATCAGCGAAGTGAACGGGCCCATAGTCTAGTTTTGGACCATGTTTTCCATTTCCTTGGCACCCTATAAGTGCTCATTTAAAGATTGCACGAGTGGCTACTCTAGTTTTTCAGTTTTTGTTAGTTAATATGGGGACAAAAGGAAAGCAAAAGAAGGGTATGTGTCTGTACATTAGGAACAACGGGAGAAGATAAAAAGGAGCTAGGCAGTCAAAAGCTTCTCTAGGTTCTGATCGTACTAAGATTGGTGAACACCAACACCCACCTTGCTGTTAAATGTTGTATTTAGAAAGATATTATTAGTTCCCTCGAGACATATCGACCCAAAATATTAGGGCTTCTTCGGTTGTATTTTTAAGTTATATGACTTGAATATAAATTTTAAGTTAAATTTGAATTAATTTGAGTTAAAATTATAATTTGAGTTTATTTTTAGATGTGCACATTTGAGTTATGATTTAAATTGAGAAAAATAGTTATGATGTTTTTAATATATAATAAATATTGTTTATTAACTTGAATTTGAGTTTAAGAATTTAAGTTGAATGGAAAATTTGAACTCAGATTTTAATCTCAAACTCAAGTTAAAACTCAAGTTAAAACTTAAATTCAAACTTAAATTTTACAAACGAATATAAACTTAAATAAAGTTGAAACTTAAGTTTAAATTCTTTTAAAATTTTACTAAAAAAACAAGCCCTAGTACTCAGAAAAATATGGTAAAAAAAACATTACTTAAATAAAGGTATTATAACTTTTTTTATTTTGGGAAAAAAAAATGAGGGTATTATGTACCACATCTCCAAAATTCAAGTCACATCTCATCCTACATATGATTTGATTTAATTATCATCAACAATCAAGGGTACTCTCAAAAAAAAAAAAAAAAAAAAAAAAAAAAAAAGTAGACTTTGGAGCGACACTTTTATTTAAGTTACGAAAATACCCCCATAAGGCTATGAGCAAATGGGAAATGAAGATTCTAAGCGGGGCACTACGGTCATTATGACGGATTAATGATCTAGGATGTCTTCCATTCTAAAACATCCAAAACAAACGTCAACCAAATTTGACTGTGCAATTGACCGACATCAAACTCGCCCTAGAAAGTACTAGAATGCGCCGGGGAGTAAAAGCACTTTTCGGCCACGTGGACCGTACAGAAACACAGTAAGATCCCATGCCATTCAATACAATTAAACGGCGCACTTTAGCAAAACAATCGTAGGAATCTCTCTCTCTCACATATCGCTCTCGGCCGATGATATTGAAATTCAAGAAACAAAGGGAAAACAAAAACAAAACAAAAAAAGAGAGGAAAAAAAAAAAAAAAAAAACAGGAAATGAGGAAAAACACACGTATAAAACAGAGACAGGAAAAAATAAATAAACAAATGAAAAGAGGAGGAAATGATATTGAATTCAGAATCCGGCCAGTCGTATCAAAATTCTGCATCAAAATCGAGTCCTTTTCGCAGAAAGAAGAACACGCATGCATGTTTTATATATAATATATACGAATACTATACACCAATGTAAACGCATTTCTTTAATATATATAGATACATATATATATATATGTATGTAAACAAGAGATGGGATATTATATATGGAAGAAATTAAGAAGAGTAAGCAAGAAAATCGCACCTTGATGAGAATTGAAACAAGAAAAAGAGCTTGAAGAAGACCTAAAAGAGAAATGAGAGAGGGACAATGGGGGTTATTTATAGGCTTACTTTTCCATAGAGATTTACAAGGCAACCTCGTTATAGTCACGGGATACTTGCGTTTATTTCCCAATATTCAAGCCCCGAAAAGGTAAATTTTTTTAATGACCATATTAGCCTTGCCAAGAAAAAGTTAACTTAAAAAGATGTGAGCTCATATAACTTTTATTTTATTTTATATATACAAATAAAAAAATGATAGCCCATTAAAAAAAAAAAATCATAGACCTTTGGTTCTAGGGTGTGCGTGTGAGTTTGTGAAATGAGGGATTTATATGTAGTTAGGGTTTCCAGCTAGACTAGACTATCTAGTTTGTTGATCAATTATAATTAAGAGAAAGAAAATAATTATGGTTGTAGAAAATTAGAACATCTATAATGAAACAGATCGACGTAAAGAAATATAAAAATGATAAAAGGATATATGAATCTCATAGCTCCGCGCTAGTAGGAGTGGGGTCATATTTATACGGAGTTAAGAGGCTCGATAAACTCATTTAAAGTTAGCCATACTCGATATAAAGTCGCAGAATGTTGCGAAGATTCTTTTATATTTTTTATGCACATTTATTGGTACGATTTACTTAATTAATATTCTATGCTTAAATACGTAAGAGAATTATACAGTAAGTAATAAAAGAATTACCTTGTCAATAGGGCAATTTTGGATGATGATCTTTCTCAAGTTCAATCAAATTTCATATTTCTTGAAAGAAAAAATAACATAGTTTTGATATGACAGCTAACAACTATATTATTGTATTGGTTGGATATTTTTTAATACTCTACTACAAAACTTTTAAGTGTTAATTGTGATCTTAGCCTAAACGCGGACAAATAATTTAACAATTTAAGTACATGCACGTGGATACAGTTCTAATGAAAATTGAAGAAATTATGATATATATATATATATATATGCAAGAAAGAAAAAGTTACCGTTCACTTTGCTGATTCGAGTTTTTAATTCGAGTTGAGATTTGATTTTATGTGAGAGCTTTTTACTGTAGCAAAAAAGTTAGATGTGATTATTTGTGAGAACTTTTTACTGTAGTAAAACTCGAATTCTAAACTTGAATAAGCGAAGTGAACGAGAAAGTAAGGGTAGTAATGGAATTAAAGAAAAACCTGATCCGTGTCCTCATGCCATTACTACAGTAAATATTTTGTTTTTCTTGCTAGAAACAACAGTAAATTAATGCAAATCATATATTACCTGACCACTTGGATACTCTTCAAAACCAGTAAACCACCCACCCTTTTTTTCCACTTCGGATTTGCTTGGATCTCAAAGGAGAAACAGTGCTGCATTATTAAATTGACATTAGAGATGTACTTTTTCGAATCTTGTATGGTCCATCCATATAATAGAATCCGATACTTTTTCTTTTTTGGTAAATAGAATCTGATACATATTGCATACAATCTTTTGCAAACAAAACAAGATTTAGCTAAAATCCCCTCACAAGTCTTTTTCTAGTTTTCTTTCTGATAGCAAATTCATCTTGAATTTCCAATGAAGTAAAAGGAACTTAGTTGTCCTTTTTTTTTTTATAAAAAAAAAAAGCAAGAAAACAAGGATTAAAGAGATCTACAGTGCATGAGTAAAATATACAAATAAGGTCGTGTTTGAAATTGAACCTATTTTTATTTTTCACGGTTTTTAAGAAAAAAAATAAAAATGTTTTTAAAACGGCGTTTGACGTAATAAAGACAAAAAATAAAAAAATGACTTTAATCGTTTTTTATTTTTTATTTTTATTTTTACTCTCTCAATAGAAAATAGACATTAATAAATTTTTTTATAATAAAAATAATATATTAATAAAATTATTAAACGTATTTTTAAAAATAATTATGTTTAAAATTAAACACATTTTTATTTTTATTTTAATATAAAAAATAAAATTATTTTAAAATAAATTCTAAACACGCTCTAAATTTCATCTTTACGGATATAAATCTCATCACTCACCGTATAATGATAGGTCTCATCAAATTAAATCTCAACTACTCACTCAATAACATCCATTTTATGTGAATAATGGGGTTTCATCCCACGTGGAAGCAAACTAGAGTGGAGAAAGGGACCTCATAAGACCATCTCCAACCCAGCGCCACTTGAGCGTTGGGTTGGCCACATCTGGCATAGGACCATCTCCAACCCTGCGCAAGATTTGACAGGCTGGCGCAACGGGCTACAACTAGCGCTTCTATTGTTTTTTTTTTTTGCTCTTCTTTTTAATTAGTTTAATGCTCTGTTTGGTAAAAAGAAAAGAAAATAAAAGGAAAAAAAAATTATAATGCATAAAAAATTAGAAGGATAGAAAATATTTTAATTTTTTCTTGACTTATTTGGTATGATAAAAAAAAAAAGAAAATGAATTTACATTCTCTTATTTAGTATTAAAAGTAAAACTAAAAAGATGAAAAAAAATATTATTAGTGTAATTATTTTTTTACCTAAATATTTTTTATATTATTTTTTAATAAAAGTATAAATAATACAGTATTCAACAACAAATTAACTCAAAAAATTTATGTAACTTGAACATATATTCCATCTATATTATACACACACATACATAAATAAAGGTACAAAAACATAGTTTAACTTATATAGCATTAATGCATCATTAATTTTTTTAACGTTTAAATACAACAAAAGAGTAGCTAGTTTCAGTTTAAATACAACAACTCGTTGAATGTTCAAATACAACAAAAAAGTGACTAGTATACTATGCATCCACTATTGTAAAGTAAGCGAAATTTTCCACAAAAGTATTAGTTTGTATGGTCATATATATTTATCAATATTCACCTGCAATCAAGTATCAACAAAAATTATGTGTGATCAACTAAGTACCATATAGATATATTTACTAAAAAGGTTAAAAACTAGTGTGACTACTAAACTTCTGAACTATATGATTTCAGTCTTCATTGTTGTACATCATCTTCAAGAGCAAGTCATTAACATACAACGTTGATATTAAACAAAAAAAAAATGGACGAGCAAATTGTAAAAAGAGAGAGAGAGAGAGAGAGAGAGAGAGAGAGAGAGAGAGAGAGAACGAAACAAGAAGAAGCAATGCAGTGAGAGATTCATTAACATACAAGATATTAGACAAACAAAAGCAAAAAAAAAATAAAAAAGACGAGCAAATTATCAAAAAAAAAGTGAGAGAACGAAACAAGAAGAAGCAAGGTAGTGAGAGATTCATTTTTCTTCCTAAAATCCTCCTACTTTTGGAGAGATTAAATATGATGGGACCCACCCATTATAATTTCCTTTCAAATTTCTTTTCCTTTCCAATTTCCTTTCTACCAAACAAGTCAATTTATCAATTTTCATCCTAAAATTCCTCCGATATTTTTTTTCCTTCCACTTTTCATTCATACCAAGGCCAAATGTTTTTTAAAATTCTTATTTTATTCCCTAAGTTTATAATTTTGACTAAAATTTCTTTCATTTTGCCACCAAAGAAAAAAAAAACTTCTTTTTTATCCCAGCTTTCTATTTTTATGATTTTCATGATTTTGTTTATCTTGTTTATTTTTTATTTTTTGCTCATCAGTGTGTGTTTATGTTTTATTATCACATGTAATGTTTGGTTTTTAAAGTTTTTTAGTTAATGTAATTTCATATGTTATTAATAATATTTATTTATTATTTCTTGGAGTTGGTCAAATAATAATTCATTTTATTGCATTAATAGTAATATACGTGCATAATTAGTGAAATATATTAAATTGATAGGAATTATATATATATAAAAAAAAAAGAATACACTGAGAACATTTTTGTAGAGTAAAGTTTAGAGTAAATAAGTTAGAGATGAATTTTCGACGTAAAATTATTCTATTAGAAAAATGGGTTGGAGATGGCCTATAAATAATTAGTAAGGGTATTATGGAGATTCAAAATTGGAAGTGGAACGACCAATTAGCCAATGAGTAATAAACGTCGTTTTCCAAATCACGGCGCATTAACAATCAAGTATTCAAGTCCTTTCTTCTTTTTTTCTTTTTTTGGTACTAGACTGCATGTACTATATTATAAAAGTCCTTCCATTCAAGAAAATATATATATATATATATATATATATATAAATGTCATTCAATCGCCATGGAAGCCGACTTTAGGTTGGTCAGCGCAAGTCCAACTTGATACTGTGGTCCCCTTCGCAGGGAAGCAGGCCCACATGTTCCAGTTCCTAGGCATGTTTCTCCTTTTTTTTTTTTCTTTTTTTTTTTTCGTTTTTGATTTTGATTTAGGGTCCGTTTTGATTCAGATTCAAATCATGTGATTTGAATTATTTTTGATTTACATGTATTTTTTGTGAGAAAAAATACTATAACGATCATGAATCATAATTCGAATAAAGGATTCGAATCTAGGAACCAAACGACCTCTTATGCTTTTCAGTTTCTGGTCAATTACATCACTTGCAATCTCCACCCCACTAAAAGAGAAAAGAAATAGAACTGTAAACATAAAAAAAAAAAAAAAGGTACAAACCATATTACTTTTGTTCTTGATAGTTATGGCTTAAAATAAGGAAATAACTAATGGAATAAAAATTTTTAAAATAGAGAGAATCTTTTTGAATAAAGTTGTAATTTAAATTTAAAGTTTTAAATGTCATGTAAGGTGATTCCGTTAGATATCTGTTAGTTTAATTTTAGTCATACTAGGATAACTATAAATCTATCTAGATCTAATTCAAACTTAATAAGATAATTATCTCTATTTGGATTTTTATCAAATCCATTCAAATTGTATACAAACTTGAACTAACATATTAGGATAATAGATTTGTATTAATAACTAGAGCAATTAATAAATTCTACTTATCACGTACTTGAATAAGTCATCAATTCCAATTGAATGATTCTTTATTAATGATTATTTAATTACATTTGGATTTTTCTGAAACTATTAAATTATCACATGTTTGAATAAATTATTAATCACACAGCTGAGGAACTGGGGGGACATTTTCAACCATAGGGCTCTAGGCCGAATAGAGCTCACCTCCAGCACCTAGCTTTCTCCAGTGCATGTTAGCTTGTAGGCCGATTTGGCTTCCTCTCCGGTGCACACTTTTCTTACCTTACCGCGCGACACTTCTACTCCGAGCTATGCCTACTGTGCAAGCGGCATTGCGATTTTCTCTTATGTGGAGACACTAGAATATGATCAGGGACGAGGAGACTTTTACTTCTTTTTTTTTTTTTCTCTCTCTTGTGGGAATTCTCTTGTAAAGCCAAAGACGGGCCAAATGCACTTTTGAGAGGGATTTTGCCCACGCCTGGTATGGAGGGTAGGCGTTTTCTTGTTGTCCAAGCATATCAAAACTTCAACCAATTTGTTTTCTGAAATTTTGTGAGCTAAGAAGAGGACCCAATTATGAACATCTAGCCACAATAATAATGGGAAAAAAATAGTTAACCAAAATCGATTATCCGTAATTAATTATTAATTTTGTGACTACTCCCACTAAATTTTCCAAGCTCAATTCTTGATTATATACCTATTATGAAAGCTCTCCATCAAATAATAAATTAGCTTTCTCAATGATTACCAATATTATATATGTGACACCGTCATAAAATGTCAAGGAACATTGTAAAATGAACAAGGTTAAGAGCTTGAGCCTTCTACTCAACTTTTTTTTTTTCCTTAAAAGAACATATATAGAAATATGTAATCTGTCACGTCAATACACACATAACTCCCACTAAACATTTACATTTTTTACTCTTATGATATCCTTATTATTATTATCCAGTAAAATGTGTATAAATCAGTCAACTTCTCTTTTTTTCTTTTTTTTTTCCCCTTCCCAGCTACTAAACACTATGCCTCTTGCAGGTGCACCGACCGACAATAATTTAAATCGGAGCACCAAAGTGGCCAATAAGATCTTCTCCAAAGTCATGTTGTTAAATAAAAATTTTCAAATAAACTATGATTGGGAAGAAGTACATGCTTATATTTATGAATAATAAAACCATTAACCATATGTTTTAGTGCTATCAACACTTGATCTTTCCAAAATCCTTATGAAACTGAAAGAAAAAAAGAGCACTTAAACTACCTTTTCACCACCGATTCTGCCAGTGGCCTTCTTATTTTTGAACACGTACCTTTCTTGCACATAATTAATATACCGGTTGATTGCGAAAAAACATTGTATGAAATCCATAAACATGAAACATAAACAATAATTTTAGATCCCGTTTATTTCGCTGATTCGAATTTAAAATTTGAATTTTACTACAGTAAAAAACTCTCACAAACAATCACATCTAATTTTTTTACTATAATAAAAAACTCTCATATAAAATCACATCTCAACGCAAATTATACTCCTCTTCAGAATAGGAGCACAAACATGTCCAAAAAGCTCACAAAAAAAAAAATTGTCGTTTTTTTTATTAATCCTTTTTTTGAAAGAAACGTATAAAAATGTTGGTTGAACTACCAAAATCACTACGCTTTTGATCTTGTTCAGGCCATATGCTTTTTGTTTGTGGCTTGAGTGGGCACATGATGGGTCATAAGTGGACAGAACCCACATCCCTTTTTGCAACATTTTATATATTTGTATACTTATCTTTTTATTATAAAAAGTAAAAAGGGATAAAGTAAATATAATGTCCAACTCCATTAGTGATTGACTTACTAAAGTATAATTATTAACTATAAAGTACCAAGGCAATCGAATGTATTAACCGGTTTTTCTAATAAACTCTCTTGGCGTCTATTCAACGTCGCGATAATTTCAAAGAAAAAGAATCAACACAAAATTAGGTCTTCTATTTAAGTACATGTTATTCTAATGGTGCTTTTACCCTTCTTATAATGCTGAGTTGTAAGTTTAAATTCTTCCACTCATTAGTGATGCTGCTGCTGATGATGATGATGATGATGGTGATGATGATGGTGATAATGATAATAAAATAATAATCAATATTAATATTATTATATTTACTAATACTATTATTGTTGTTAGTAATAGTAGCAATTATAATAATATTTTCTTTATTATTGTTGTTATTTTTATTATTATTATTATTATAAAACTCCCTTAGAAAAAGAAAAGAGCACAGTCTTTATTCAGCAGAAGTCCTTTTAATTTTAAGAGACGTTTAGTTCATGGATTAGAATTATGATATTAAAATTATTTTCGATTTATGTATATTTTTTATGAGAAAAAATATTATAACGAATCACGAGCTATAATTCGAATCGGGATATGAATCCCCCAACCAGACATTATACCTTTTGCTTTTTGTTTCAAATGATATGTTCTGTTTGGAGGATTTTTCCTTGTACTGCGCAGCTTTTATTGGCTGATTCTTTGGTCATTCTGAAAAATCCCATCAATTAATATGGTGTTTTTGCTCAGGGCCTTTGGGACACTGGAACCATACTACTCTCATACTCTGGTAGTAGGATGGGAGCAGTTTATGTTGGGACACCTCTCTATCTGGGCTCCACTTGCGATGTCGTTGTCTTGTCTCCCTTCTGACCCAGATTATTGGCCCAAAAAATTATTTCTATTTTGTTCTACATTTGGGCCCATGTAATTTCTGGACGAGCAGAGATGGAGGCTCGGTGAAAGCATGGGCCAGGAGGCTCCCTATCGCGAGTGACGAGAAAAACAAAAAAAAAAATAGAGAATTTACTTATGAGACTTAATTTTTATATTTTATTCTTAATAAATACTCTTTTATTAGTATAATTATTTAATTATAAAAGTTATGACTTAAGAATAAATAGTAAAAATTTTGATTTATATACTTTTAAGAGATATTTATTAAGATTAGCGGATGGAAAAAGAATAGAGAAATCATATTGACACCCTATTTTGTCATTAAGGCACCCCATTTAAAAAATATAATATCACCCCTGTTGGAGAAGCGGGTTGTTATTTTGTTATTTTCTTTTAAGTTGTCCCTTTTTAGTCGTTTTGCTAAATATGGGGTGCCTTTATAAAATAAATGGGTGTCAATAAAATTTCTCAAAAGACTGTCCACAATTGTTATATTTGCATATAAGTATGTAAAAATAACCCGTAACAACCCCTAATGATAACCCATAATGTAGTTAATTATACAAATTCACAAGTCATAACCACCCAGACAATATTTATATATATATATTTAAAATTATATTACATTAATAACCATAAAATAGACAAATTGATAATATTGTTGAATTCAAGAAAATCCTAAACATGAAGGGCAAAAATGACCATTTCGTGTAAATACTTAGTGAGCGTCTAATTATTCACAGAGAGAATTGCTGATTTTACCCCTTAAAGTGCAGTTTGGATTTTTATTTTTTCCTTTTTTTACTCTTTTTGTCCAATTATTTCTTGTCATTGAAAACATTTAAGTATGCTAATACAATCTACAATTAGAATTGAACTCGAACCATTATGATATTTACATCTAAAAACATTTTTTTGTCATTACATTGTGTTGGAATAATTGTACTTTTGGAGGTCGTTGAGAGATTTATATGAAGCTATTAATCTTATTAAACAATATTTAAGTAACAAGCTCATTAAGTTTTTAGGGTTTGTCTTTGGTTGTTCATGAAAGAATAGTCCAACACTATAACATGTAAGATAATTATATATATATATATATATATATGAGATTTGTTCATAAAACAATCACTGTACTAAGGTGTAACATTAGTGTGATCAGTGACAAATTGCAGATTAATTTTAGTGGAGAACAAATAAAAATAAAAATTTATAAATAACTAATGAAAAATGAAAACTTCTAGAATTTATTTTAGATATTTCTTTATAATTGTTCCGCAAAAAATAGATATTAAAATGTAATCACACAAAGTAGCATTGTTATGCGTATTCCGAAATAAGATTATGAAATTAAAAACTTAGAAATTTGAAAAAAAATCAAGTTGATTTCTTAATTGAAAAATTGATGAATCTATTTGACAAATCTATATTAAGTTTTTATTATATGCTTATCTTTACATGGTACATAAGCTAATTGTTTAAGATTGGAGCTGGCATATGATCATAAGAAAAAAAAAAAAAACAAAAAAACACGGTTTGTGGAGAAAAAAGTAAAATAAAAGTTAAAAACATGAAAAAAAAACAAAGGATATAAAAAAATACAAGTTGATGTGAGAGGGTGATTAACTCATGTGGACTAAGCTTGAGCCATAGATTGAAAGGAGAGTAAATTTGAACCTTAGATTATTTTAATGAAAGGTTGAAGTACACAAATTTTCTATCCCCACTTCTATATAAGTGAAGTGTAATAGATACCTTTCTGATTTCCAGTATTTTCAGAGCTGATCGTACTTGTGAGGCGTGACACTTCAACCAAGCTCCAAAACTTTATTAATTTGGTTACCAATTCATATGTAGGGCGAATCAAAGGAAAGCATTTTTTTAAAAAAACTGGTATTCAAATGTATTACTCATCTTGTGGGCATAATTTCAACAAAAAAAAAAAAACGGATAAATAGACTTCATGAGTGATATTGCGAGTAAGAGAAATGCTAAGATTATTTTTTATGTTACTTTTTTTTTTATCACTTTTATTCACTGTTTGACATATGAATTCTATCATCTCATTTTTTATAATATATCATATTAAAATTCACATGTTAAATACTGAATGTTGAGAGTAATAAAAAAGTGATACTAATATTTTTTTTAGAGTAAATTTAAACTTGGTCATCGGTTGTGAAGGACCGTCACTTTGTTTGGACAATTAAGTATCCAAAGATAATACCACTAACGGTGGAGACTGGAGAGTATAGACAAAACATATGAATAGGAAAGGTGGTGAAGATCAAATGAAGTGGTCCTTCAAAGTCCCAATAATTTCCCTAATAAGTTCAAACTGACATTTGGCTCCTCAAATGGGTACAAAATCATTCATTGGCTATTGAAGTCCTTCCATTCTCTATATTTGCAATTAAATATTTGGATTCTTTTTTAGCGTTATGAATATAACAGTTTTTTTTTTTTTGGAAGAATGATACATAGAGTTTTGTTTTATATGGTAGCGAATGAATAACTTCATCGTCATCATGGCACTAAACAGAGCTTTGAATTAAAATTCACTGTTACTTTTTCTTTATTTACCACGTTTGTGACTTTTTTTAATTTGTGAATCAGAATATAATGACATTTATTATTAGGAACACTAACTTTCTTTCTTTTATTATTATTATTTTTTTGTTTGCTTGTTCTAGATTCTCTCTTTTATCCCAAACTCTCATATTCTTTCCACTGAAAAGGAGAATCGTAGGATATCTCTCTTTAGTGCAATGCAACCATATGGAATCTTTTTCTTCACAAATTTAGGGTGTTTGGTTTAAGGATTCGAATCATGTGATTTAACCAAACGGACCTTAGTTGTTTATATATATATATATGTATATGCCTATATTTTATAATATAAATTTGTATCTCAATTTATAGTGGTGGTGAATTTTGTCTTCTTAGATCTTGATCTAGTTGTAGTTTCGTATTTAAAATATAAATATATATGTTCACTTGGATCCTGACCTAATTGTGGTTCCTTTTTTTGTTTTTTGTTTTTTTTTTTGAGCATTTTTGTATGATATTTATCATGTCTCTGGATTTTAAAAGCCATACTAAAAGCTTTTAAACGGAAAAAGATTTATATCGACTATAATTATTAAGGTATCAAGCATAAGAATTTTACAATGATTTATTTCTTATGCAGCTATACCAATTAATAAAATGTAAGATGAAATCTTCCGTATATATTATTGAGCCAAAGCAATGGCCTGATTTGTTTGTTCGTTATAATGGGTGTTTATTATATCAATCATTTCATCAAGATTTACATTCTTATGTTTGTTTTAGTTTAATGGAAATGCTGCACCTTTTATTAAAAAAAAATAAAAAACGTTATTTATTTCTTTTATGCTAGTCCATGTAAACCTCAAGATTAACATTATTCCAAAAAAAATAATAACTAAAACCCATTTAAGATGAGAACAAAAAAATCTTATTCAATGAATGCTTTGAAATAGTTGAAATTGATCGCATATTATGCAGAAGAGGTTAGAAGCTTCTATTGTATCAATTTAAGGCTAAAGCGTGTTCAAACCTTTGAATGTCCGTTTAGTTCGCTGATTCGAGTTTTTAATTCGAGTTAAGATGTGATGTTATGTGAGAGCTTTTTACTGTAGCAAAAAAGTTAGATGTGACTGTTTCTGAGAGCTTTTTACTGTAGCAAAACTCGAATTCTAAACTCGAATCGGCGAAGTAAACGGGGCCTAATTTCTTCCCATTAATAAGAACTCTTCCCATTTTCCCTCTAAGTTTCAAAGCAAAGAAAAAGGATTAGTTGCGAGTATTAATTATTTCTTACAAAAGAAGGAAAAGAAAGAAAGAAAAAAAAAAAAAGGAGAGTTGATTTGTGACTGTAGGCATGATTTTGCAGCCATGATCGAGAGAATACGCCTAATGCATTTATATATGTGGTGCAAAATTGGTAGGTAGATGAAGTTCTAATTAGTTGGTCGGCCATGTTTGCATGAAATATATATATATATATATATTTGGGATTTTCGCAACTTTATGGTTCTTTAATGAGATGATAGTGACCTTAAGGGAAAATAAACCATTAGAATTTATCGACCAGACTGAATTGAAAGTACCAAAGATTACCCTTTCAACTCATATTTTGTCCACACCAAGAACACAAAAATATATCTTGTATGCGAAAAGCAAGATCCTTTTCATGGACCCAATAGAATGTAAATTTCCTTTTGGGTTTTATGTGTGGAAAATATTTAGGTCGTATTTGAAATTAATTTCGTTTTTAAAGAAAGAAAAAATAGAAATATTTTTAAAATAGTGTTTGACGCAATGAAGACAAAAAAACATAAATGAAAATGATTTTTTAGTTTAGTGTAAAATGAAAGAGAAATGAAAAATGACTTTTAGTCGTTTTTCATTTTTATTTTCATTTTCTCATCTCTCGAGCAGAGAGAGGACATTAATGAGTTTTTTATACTGAAAATAATTTCTTGATAAAACTACCAAACGCATTTTTAAAAATAATTTATGTCTCAATTGAAAACGTTTTTATTTTCATTTTTATAAAATAAAATAAAATTATTTTAGAACGAGTTTCAAGCATACCCTTAATAATATCAATTTTGAACTTACCAAATTGGTAATATAACTCTTTTTTTTTTTTTTGTAAACTTTGTTATATAAATTGAGAGAAATTATATTATTACTCTAAAAATGTACGAGTCTAAATTTTATCCTTATTCGTGATATATATTTTTTTTATATGTAATTATTTAACTAAAAGAATTATAAATTAAAATAAAAATAAATCATGACATATACACAAATCATCAGATAAACAACGGAGCAGAGCGTGGCCTGCGTATAGTCATTTATCTGATATGTCACTTGAAACTTACGCATTTAAATTGGACAAGAGATCCATAAAACTTACATCCGCTTATAAACCAAGCATTTAGGACAAAAAATACAAAAGTTGCAGACAGGGGTGGAGGGAGGTGAGGCCAGAAGGCATATGCCCCTATTGGATTTTTGAGAAAATTTTTGTAAGCCCCTAGAGATTTTTTTTTTTAAATGCATATAATTCTTTAATTCTTTTCATATTTGCCCAACTCTAAATTTACCAAAATTAAAATATGTCTAGTAAATCTAATTTCATGTAGAGTTTATCATAGAAAAAGTAATCTTAAACAATACAATTTTTTAATAAATGACCCATTAAAATAATTATTGTCAAATGTATTCTTATTTAAGAATCTTTTTCACGTGACCATCTCAATTCTTATCTCATGATTTTTTTTACTTGATTTTATTAAATTAATATTTATTTCAAATGTGTCTCTGCATAAACATTTTTTTTTTTTTACGACAACTCTCAACTACTCTCTCGTATGTGCTTTTAAAATTATTATTTTTATCTAATTTGTCCACTAGAATCTTTTTTACTTAAGTTTGTTCTTATGTCTATACACGTATTTTATTGAAACGAAAACATATTTTGATTGAAAAAGTTCATTTCAGTCCATTGTGCTAGAAACTTTTTTTAACTAAACACTTACGAGAATGATAAATTTTTAAAAAAATTAAACTCTTCAATAACTGAATATGTATATGCGTAACACATACTTCCAACTAGTTAATACTAAAGAGTTGATATTTTGAGGATTTATAACATTTTTCACGTTCTTAATTTACCCTAAAATAAAATTTTTGCTCAACCACTGTAGACCATGTTTTTCAAACTTGTTTATAGCAAATAGAATCTTTTAAAATATATTTACTAATTAATAATTACAAAAGCAGTATTTATTCTCGTGGATAAAATTTCTTTACTCACAAAGTGATGGATTCTATTAAATTGAGTTACACCTATTCATTTAACATGATCCAACTCATGTGAGTAATGGTTTTAACCTCATGAAAATGAATATTAATGCTCTAATATATTTTATCCCTAATAAAATAAATACATAAACATATCGTGGCAAAATCCATGTGAAGTTATTAAAGTCTCGTTCATTTCACCGATTCGAGTTTTAATTTTAATTTTATAATAAAAAGTCTCATAAAATGTCACATCTAATTTTTTTATTATAGTAAAAATTTCTAAAAAAATATTACATTTCAACTTAAATTAAAAACTCAAATTTATAAAATGAACGAGGTCTAAATATAGACAATATATTAAGAAGTAAATAGAAATTTTTCTCAAAAAAAAAAACACCGAGAAAATATCAACGCTCGAAAATAAAGAAAGAGAAAAATATGCGGGCCCCAGTGTAATGTTTTGTAGCCAAGTCCTGATTACAACGACGACGATAACCTTAGCGGGAATTTTGAAAACCGTACCCGGTATTTTGATTTTTTATTTCTTTTTCCTAGTCATCAATGAAAAAAAGCCCAATCAGATAAACGGCTATAAGCGGGCCACGCTCCGCCTCTATTCCACTGCCACGTGTAAACCAGAACCGAATGCGACTGGTCGTCTTTTCCGACGTGATTGTCAGGAAATATTAAAAAATATTTGTGTGCTTCGCTCTCATTGGTAGATGTGTTAGGGAACAGAACTTTGTACACGTGGTGCTGACGCATTGGATACTTTTCTTTTTGTTTTTTTGTGTTTTTATCTTTATTTTAGAAAAATAATTTGACATTTTGACTTGTTGGATGTCAGTCGCTAATTATGTGGATTTAACTTATCAATCAAGATTAGGTGTTTGAAAAACAAGATTAAAGTGAGCGTCTTAAATTCGGTCACGCGTGAGTGCATGTCTTGCTCGTGACTGCTCACGAGGCCCCCTTTCTTAATGGTAAATACCCTCATTTAATCAAATTTTATCCATTCTATTTTTTTTCCTCATTTATTTTTTTTTCATTTAAGAAAAATGCCTTTTTATTTTATAATTTTCTTAACTTTATATTTTATCACAATCATATAAGTAGGAGAAAATAGAAGAAACAAAAATTACAAAATTATAAATTTGATAAAAATAAATACAATTATAACGATTTAAAAGAGAGTTAAATTGATAGAGTATTTTTTTTATACTTTATAATATGAAAATCTCAAACTTTTTATTTTGTAATTTGACGATCATACTTATAATTTTGATTATTTTTCCTGAGAATTTCAATTTTAGTTTTAATTGTGTGTAAAATTTACTATAATAGCATGTTAGTTTATTACTTTTAAAAATTTAAGTTATTAGAGAAAGGCTAACTTTTATTTTTCTTTGTTTAAGAAATTTTATTAATTTTGAGATAAATCATACCCGTGTTAATATTCCTAATATTTCTTATCACTTTCATTTTCATGAAACGATTTTTTATTTTTACCGTTAATGTAGCCAAGTTTGTCCACGTTGAATGGATATTAATTTTGCTAGTTTCTATCAATTCTATCAAATATTGTTTGTATGAAATATTTCTGATTAATATCTTTTGAACTATGAGGTCATATATATATATATATATATCAACCGATGATTGATTTCGAAAACCAAGTTTGGGATGTGAAAACAACACGCCTCCAAAAGGCTTTCCGAATTCCTAAACCACTAAATATTCTCATTTTCATTTTGATGTTTATTAAACTTGAAAAGTGGTCCTCCATTAATGAAGAATAATACGTAAAAATCTAAAACAAAATCACAATGGAGAAGAATCAGCGTGATGGGCTTTGGGATGTCAATGGTTGGACTTGGACCACAATAATAGTGGGCCCCAATATCTAAGGAAAAAGATTATTGTTGTAATAATTATGCACACCATACTGTGGAGGTCAGGAACACCAGTAAAACAACAATCAACAACTTGGATTGCCATTACAGTATGTTTTGTTGTCGTTTCTTATAGAAGACGACTTTAATCATAATTAAGAAATTGTCCACAGAACCCACTTTTTATTTCGTTTTCTATCTTTCCTCCTCAACCAAAACAAAGCTCAAAAAAGAAAAGCCGAAACCAAAAAAAAAAAATAAAAAAAAAATAATAATAATAATAATAAAAGCCTATTATTTGATGATAAAAGGCTTCAATGGTTAAGTTGTTATCACGAGGCCACTTGTTGATTTTTAGGAATCTTTCTTCTCATGAACTTTTGATTTTTCTTTCATTTCTTTCTTTGGTATCTCTTTCTAATGGGAAGAAAATCCATTTTAGACTTGGCATTTGAGTTCCCGTTAATTTTAGTATAATCCTTAAATTTCACACGAGCCCGTTTACTTCGCTGATTCGAGTTTATAATTCGAATTGAGATGTGATTTTATGTGAGAGTTTTTTACTGTAGTAAAAAAGTTAGATGTGATTGTTTTTGAGAAGTTTTTACTGTAGCAAAACTCAAATTCTAAACTTAAATCGGTGAAGTGAACGGGGCCAATTTCTGAATTGAAAGAAACACTTTGGTTTTGAGGATAGATTTTAGCTCAAAATTTTTGAGGTAAGTGAATGGAAAATTTCCTACAGAATCTAATTTGCATGGTATATTGTAGAAACAATTAGCTTCTCAGATTTTTAGTTTCCTTAATTTGTTTTCACCAACTAGTTTCTCAAATTTTTAGTTTCCTTAATTTATTATGACCAGCAATTACTAGTTTCTAAATTTGAGTTTCCTTATTTTAAAGATAAATCAAACCAAAAAGAAAACTAGAAAAATATTTGAGAAAGATGAAACCAATTTCAATTATTTTCTTGTGCTCCTAGAGGCTCTATTATTGACACCCCATCAACTCATGACATACCTTCTTTCTAGGAAACCATGTATTAATTTTTTTTCTCTTTTCTCCTTTTTCCTCCGTTATCTTATTTTATTGCATCTTTTAACCTTTTATTTTTAATATTTTTAAATATCTCATTTGAATACTTTTGTTACAGTTATTTAAAATAATATTTTTTCTTAATTATCTTGCTAAATTAATTTATTATTAAATGTGTTTCCTACATAATATTTTTTGCATGTGATTCTCATAAATTTCAATTTTAGTTTGTAAACAATTTGAACAATTTTTTTGTCTTTTCTTTTCCTTATGATCTTTTACTTGAGATTTTTTTCATACTTTTATTTTTATTTATTTTTCTTTTTCTTTTTTTTTTCTCAGTAATTTATATAATCATCGTTTTAAATGAGTTATGCGAGGGAACGTGTTTTTGACTAGTTATTAAAGAAATGAAAATAATTTCCGTTCACATACCACTTAATTGAAAGTTAAAACAAAAAAAAAAAAGGGGGGGAAAAATACAATAGTGAATAATACTCTTTATATTTATTCACAATAACTAAAAATAAATTACTATTAGTCATTGTTGGTAATGAATTATGATTATAAAGAATTAACACGTAATAAAAGGTAAAAAAAAAAGGAAAATATATAAAATATCTCATGTGTTTTGTCAAAATATTACTGTCACTAGGGCCGATAATATAGATCACGACAACACGACTCGAAAATAACATGAATTTCACGGGTTAGGGTTGAGAAAAAAGAGGTTTGGATCAGAATTGGGTCGACCTGAAATTGACACGAAAAAACACAGGTCAATTTCGGGTTAGACCTGCCTAGCCCGAACATGACACGAAACTCGTAAAAAACTAAAAAATACATATCTCTTTCATTACATATTTTGATTTTATTATGAACTTATGATATCATAATAGTTATACTCAAAATTTTATAGTATTATTTGCTTAATTTCAATGGATGTTATTGTATTTTAGTGTGTTATGAATTTTAAGTTAGTTTTATTATGTAAAAAACTAAATAAAAGTATACAATTTTTGTGTCAATTTCGGGTTCACGGGGTCAATTTCATGTCACGAGTTATTTTCATGTCGTGTCGTGTCAACCCGTAAAGTGGTCGTGTCGTGTTTGTGTTGCGGTTTTTAAAAAATTTCGTGTCACGAGTCGTGTTCGGGTTGACTGCAAATTTAAAAAAGAAACGATCAAAACACGACACGTGACACGAATTGCCACTCCTAACTGTCACGACCCGCCGCTAATCACCTATTATGCTAGGCGAGCAATAGATCGTGACCGAAAAACATGACATACATACATAAATATCATACTATATTTACGGATTTTTTCTTTTTAAACAAACATATATATATATATATATATATAAATAACGTAGTCATAATAATGCAAAAATATTTAAACTTTTAAAAGTTTACAAATCCTTAATCAAAACACAGAAATTCTGAAACTTAAAAGGAGAAAGATGTTTCAAAATGGTTCTTTAATAAAAACATAATTTTTATCAACTGATAAGTAATCATAATATGACATACATCATATTAATTCCTAACATGTTTCATAAAAGAGCATATTATACTCCAATATCTATAAATTCGTCATATTAAATATTCATGTTATTAGTTGACTATTACTTTGACTTTCATAACTCATATTCAAATGCATGAGAATCATAATTTCAATGTACCATAATCATAATTATATGACATCATAAAACATAATCTTAACATACTATAATCATAATCACACCATATCACAAATCTTAATCAATTTCTTACAATAACTGAAGCCTTACCAAGCAGTCATGTACTCCTATAAGCATAATCGTGCATATGATTACATTGATAGTAGATAAAATCAAAAACACATAACTACCCCTAATAATCTAGCGTACCCATATTTACCTTCTTATTAGGGGTTCACAACAACCAAGAAGATATTAGAAAATAACGCAATCATAATATTAATCACATGTTTCCATTTAACATGATCATAATTAAATCTAACTAAAAAACATACATACTTTAAATCAACATAGTCTTATCATACTATAGTCTTACCATGTCGTATCATACTCTCATATTTATAACATAACCTCATATCATACACTATCTTGAACTAATCATTCTATAATAACTCATAGCACAATATTATTATGTCCTAACAATGTGCATAACTTATCATATACTCAATGGACTAGTATCCTAACGTGCACTTACTAATGGGCCTGTGAGAATGCCTTATGCTGGTTGATGCTCAATTGTGTGGCTATCCTAGACTCCAAACTAATAGGTCTAAGGAATCGCACACACGGACCTCACGTACCATTTAATAAATTGAACTCGGCTTTCAGAAGTGTATCATTAGTTATATGTGGCTTGCCTATCACACCAGAGTCGCAATCCATGGGCATTCACATGAGAGGTAATATGGGTATTCATGGGGTTTTATCCATTCTTGCCTAGACATGACTCAGGAAACTCGACACCGTGACTAAATCACAGATCCAATGACCACTAGAGTCTCCACATCTATAACCCTGGACTACAGAGCATAAAGTCCATCTAACAGACTTAATTAAAGCATAACTATCATATTAGGTCCTCTAACAGACTAACAATACCCACTACTATGGAAAACTAATCATATTGTAATATAATGGGGGGGGGGGGGGGGGGAGGTGAAAGGTGGTTTTCTTGTATGGGCTCATAGAGTTACGGGAATGGTAAATGAGAGAGTGAGGAAGATGAAAGATAAATAGATTTTAGACTATCTAAGAAAGTGAGGAAGATGAAAGAGATATAGATTTTAGATTATCTAATGACATGGGGTATGAAATAATCGAAATCCTTTTCTCCCTCACTTATTTTTTTCTTTTTTAAACTAAGTTAAATCTCATTGGGTGTTGTGGGTGGTGACTCCCATCAACCAATAAAAAACTTTTATAAAATCCTACATTCTTTTTTATTTTGACCCACACATTTTTAAAATCATGCCTTACACACCTTATATTTTCAAAAACCTTACGCTTTTAGTTCCGTATTTTGTCAAAATTGCACATTTGGCACTGTGATGAACTTTTATAAAAATCTCCTTGCCTAATTTTGACGCTCCAATTAAGAACCCAATATTAGAAATTTCACTTAGAATTTAATTCCACTTTTATAAAAATTTCCTCCTTGCCTAATTTAATTCGCTCAAAACTCCCCCTGTGTTTATAAAAGAGGATCCAAAACACCCCCAAGCAATTAAATTTTGTAAATTGCTATGATTACCCTTTCCAACTTATATTAAATGTTATTTTAGATATGATTTAATTAAAAAAATTAAAAAAAATTAAAACATGCTTAAAGAAATATTCCAATCAAAGAAATACATCAATTTGTTTAAGAGGTTTTCAATTTTAAGATTGATTTTGTTTAACATTTTGGTTAATAATGTTTTAAATTATATTTAATAAAGATTGAGGAGGATAATCTTGTTATTTAAAAAAAAAAAGTAATTGTTTTAGAGGGTGTTTTGGGTCTATTCTTATAAATACACGGGATGTTTTGGATATTTACATAATAAGAAAGGTGAAAGATGTATTTTAACAAAACACACGAGGATATTTTAAATATTATTCTAAAAATAAAAATAAAATCTCAACTTTTTATATGACAATTTTAATATATTATCACTTACATGGTAATATGATGGTGATAAATAATATATATATATATATATTTTAACGTGAGCATCTTCGTAAACAACACTTAGATAATAATAGAAAAAGTTGAAACAATTTGCCCAAGGTATTTTTTTGTAGATAGTCTATACTATGAAGTAAGCTATTTTGCTTCACCTATGAGATAAATATTTTTACCGTTGGATTAGTTTATCAACAGTTAAATTTGTAACAGAAATAGTTATGTATTATGATGCGTTAAAATATTGTTACACAAAAGATTATTCTCATAATTTTTTTAATTATCCCAGTAAAATAAATTTCTATAAATATGCCTTCACTTAAATATTTTTTTAGTGGCCTTCTCAACCACTATTTTTTCATATATGCCATTTTTTTTTATTTTTTATTTTTGCTGGAAGTCATTTTTCTAATTTGTTCACGTTGCATTATTTTTCTCTTATGTATTCCTATTTAATTATTTTTTTGAGTCCTTTAAAATATTATTATATCAAAAGTGATTCTCAAATTACTTTTTTCTTACTGCTCATGAGTATTTTTTTTTTTTTTTTTGCATGTTTCCCTACTTTTAAATTCGTCTCTAATCCAACATCTTTCTCATGCATTTTTTTTAGTTAAATTTTCTCAAATGCGTTCGTCATTTAAGGATCTCTTTTCTAAAGTACATTTTTGAATATTTTATTGTCTAATTTTATCGCAATAATTTTTTCTTTAGATCTATCCTAACATTATAGTTAGATTTAAGAACACAATTTACACGTGCTTTTAATTAGTATATTTAAGCATCGTATATTTCACTTATTTAAGTTTTAATTTTAAATTTTTAAATAAAAAATTTAAAAAATATCACATTTAACTTTTTCTGTTATAATAAAAAATTTTTAAAAATATCACATTTCATTTTAAATTAAAAACTCGAATTATACGAAATAAATGAGACATTAAAAAAGAAGTATTTATATATTTAAAAATTAAAAAATAATAATTTTTTTTATAATAATGATAGTATAAATTTTTATTATTAAATTTAATCTAAATAATTTATTATTTAAAAATATATAAAAAATAATTTTTAACACAAATTTAATAATTAAAAAATAAAAACCGGCGTGTTTAAATTTTTTAGTCGGACAAGGGAAACTCTAACAACAAACGGAGAACTGATTTGACTGTGCATTATTGTACATGGAAGCCTCGTGAGTCGTGAGAGGTGCACAGTGATATCTAATTTCTAATTATAGAAATATAGCCGTACGGTTTACAGCGAACGCTGTAAAAAACCGAAGCCGCGGACACGTGGAGATGTTGCCCCAACTTGATATTTCATATTTCCATCTCGCTCTGCTGTTTTTCTGTTCTATTTAATAATAAATAATCTATTTCCATGCAATTTATTATTTTTCCCTTTTGTTCTTTTTCTCTTTCGCGGTAAAGTTGAAATAGAGCTGTCAATGCCGACATCCTCCTGTCCAAATTTACCGGAGGTCTTGGTAAGGAAGTCCCATTTATTTTGTTTATTTAAGTTTAAAATTTAAATTTTGTTACAGTAAAAATTTTTTATAAATAATTATATTTAATTTTTTTATTACAGTAAAAAATTCTCACATAAAATTAAATCTGAATTCGAATTAAAAATTTGAATCAGTGAAGTGAACGAGACTGCACTATAAATCATGATTACATCTATAAAAAACATCAGGATCTTTAATAATTATGGATTATAGATTAACAAATTTCATTAGCATGAATAACGTTGAGATTTAATTTATGTCAAATTAGTTGTAAACTAAATTTTTAATTTTTAATTGAAATAAAATCTATAAAAAGATTTGCTATCCGGAATATGGTAATTCACTCGTCACAATATTTTTATTGATAAATTTTATGGTCATCTTTTAGTATCATTTATTGATATTATGCCTTATATTTTTCGTTTAGAAATTAAGGAGCATGAAAACATTTGACATAAATGAGAAGAAAAGTCTTTTATGATAGGGTGTAATATATATTTTTGAATGTTAAATTTGATCAAAATTATATTAAAATAAAAAATATATAAAATTGTTAGAATTTAATAATTAAAAACACAAGCTTTTATTATTTGCTACCCTATTTGTAGAAGTCCCATAAAAAAATGTAGTTTGAAAAATATTTCAATGTACATTGTCAAAAATATTAGAAAATAAGGCATTTAAAAATGACGTTTTCACTATTCAGCAAAAGAAAAAAAAAGACATTTTCACTTAATTAATGACTTACTTATTTACTTTTATAATCACTTTTTTTCCCTTTCAAAAAAAAAATTACGCTTTTTTTTTTGATAATTAAAAAAAAAAGTCTTATTTTTGAAAATTACTCTTAGAAATAGACAAACTCAGTGAGATTGTTTAAGGTAAAGTTGACCGTGTTACTATGCTTACGCCATTTATTGTACCAACAAAAATATTATTTTATTTAAAAACTTTTCCCTTTAGAGAGTTTCTCCTTCTCGCAGAATTAATTTTCCATGAAAATAGAAAGTATAAAACCCGAACACATTTCCAGTTCGGTTAGAGATTTTCTCTCCTCTTTTATATATTTTTCATCTCCTTTTCTAGTCAGTTTCTGTCTTTTCTACTTAATAATATCATATAATGTCATAGCAAACCGGTTTCTGTCTCGAATTCCTCATGTTTTCCTCTTTCTTTCTATTTTAATGCCTTTCCAAACTTATTTTAAACCAGTTCTTCAACTCTGAAGTTTCTTCTTTTTTTTTTTTTTTTTCTTTTTCCTTCAAATTTGTTGAAACTCTTTTCTGTAAGATATTTTTCCGAATCTTCAGCTTCAGAGAGGAACTGGGTTTTTCTTAATTCGTCGAAATAAAGATTGCTCTTTCAGTCTCGGGAGATTCAGAATCTGGGTCCGAGGTAATATTCGCTGGATCTTTATCATCTTTCTCTAGATTTTTTTTTTCAAAACTTTTTTTGCTATTAAAAAGTTTTTTCATAGTTAATAATTAAGATTTGTCTTATTTAATTTTTAAGTAAACTTGGGGTTGGATCTGGTGATATTTTTTTTAGTTGCTTTATCTTAAAATATGCAGTGTTTAACGTTTAATAATGCCATTATGTTAATTAAACACGTGTTAGTTTACGATGGCCGAGAGCTTCGTTTTTGTTCATATGGATAAGTATGGCAAAGAGAGAATATTCCGAATATAAATTGTTTTTTGGAGTTTCTTCTATTTGTTTCGCGAGAAAGTTCAAGATTTTCACGGGATTTGTCGGAATAGAACTCCTTTGGAATGTTGCCACTGGTTGGTCCAACAATTGATATTCGTTGTGTCGAATTCTCACAACTGTGATTGCAATGAGACGATTAATCAACGTACTAATATATTATAGCAAAAGTTTTTTGTTTTTTTTATGAAGCTTGTTCTGAAATTCTGTGGACTATTAGAATGTGTAAAAGTACCAACTTTTGATACAAATGGTAACACAGGGGTTTACTCTTTAATGTTTTGGAAGTTTATAGTTTATTTTATTTTGTTGCATTTTTCAGGTTAAAAGTGCCTCAATTTATGAGAAATACTACAAAAAGGTTTACATTAGTGCCCACAATCTTAGCTGGAGAGGAATACCAAAGCCATTCAAAGAGATGTGGTCAGCCTGCATTCAGCTGAAATGAAGACCTTACAGGTCTTTGGGCGTAGAAAAATAAAGTCATTTTCTTTAAGTTTCTGTAATGCTTTGATTTCTCACTTGCCTTTCCTTGACAAAAAATTACCAAGTTATTAATTTATGTTAATTAAGTTGGTAAATGAATCCTAGAATAACTTGAGTTGGACTTGTTTATTTAAGCTGTATAATTAAATGTGTGGTTTCCTGGAAACAAAAAGGAAAAGAAAAGAAAAGATTTTGGATTTATTGTTTATGTTGGTATCGGTTCTCATTAGAATGACAAGACCATATGTGGGATTTACAGAACACACAAGAGGTACCATCAGCTTCCCAAGTTTCACATGATTCCCAGGGCGACCAACCTCCGAACCTCAAAACTGAGGCACCAGCAACGGATTCTGCTTCAATATCAACTCCGAGCAATGATAGTAAGAAAGTTTCGCGCCAAGATATCGAACTTGTAAGCCCGTGGATTCCATCAGTTTCTATTTCCTGTCTTTTCATGTTTTTCTTGTAAAGTTGTATTCTTTTACCAATCATGGTTGAGGACGAGTTTAGCAATCTAGTTCCTTAAGTTTTGTCTTCATGATCCTCAATGATATTGCTATTGCAGGTCCAGAATTTAATAGAACGATGTCTACAATTGTACATGAATAGAGATGAAGTAGTAAAAACCCTCTTGACCCGTGCGAGGATCGAACCTGGATTTACGTCGTTGGGTAGGCATTTCGAAACATATTCACAAGTCTTTTGTGTTGACTATTATGTGCGCATGAAGTAAAATTGAAAGGAGTTGAAAGGCTACAAATATCAGATATTGACTGTATAGATTTTCCTTTAAGCATCGATAATCAGGCAGGTTCTGTCGTATCTTTCCATTTATATATTTATTTGTTTCTTTATTTCAGTATGGCAGAAGTTGGAAGAAGAGAATGCAGACTTTTTCAGAGCATATTATATAAGGTTAAAATTGAAAAGACAAATCCTTCTGTTCAATCACTTGCTTGAGCATCAGTATCATCTCATGAAGTATCCTATGCCTCCAAAGGTTCCTTTGGCCCCTATACAAAATGGAATTCATCCAATGCCCGGTAACTTCTCATCCTATCTGATATGGTTGTCTAAAAGCAGAAGTTAACCCTGTATAGACCAAAAGAAAAGAAAAAAAAAGAAAAAAAAGAGGAGCGGTTTGAAGAGGAAAAGAAGAGGAAGCATTGCAATGTTTCTAAATAAGCTAGTGTTCGTAGTCATACTACTGGATTCGTGCTATTCTGCGAATGTGTTATTATCTACATTTATAGAAAGTTGTATCTTGCTAATTGAAAATGACAAGTTTTGTCACGTCAGTTGGCATTAAAAAATTAGTACGCCTAGAGCATTAGTCATCTGATATAGCATTCTACATTGTTATTTACCGCCACTTTTTTGCGGTGCAGTTAACAATTTACCAATGGGATACCCCGTCCTACCGCAGCATCCGATGCCAGCAGCAGGTCAACCACATCTTGACTCTATGGGCATATCAAACTGTCATGTGGTTAATGGAGTCCCTGCACCTAGCAACTACCATCCTATTAGAATGAATTCTGGCAATGAGTAAGAATCATCCCGTTTTCATTCTTTTTTCCTCTCACAATGAAGATAAAGGCATCAGTAGTGTTGGACCCCACAGCTCACAGTGTGGGACCTACCCCTCTCCCCTTCCCTAATTATTTTATGTGTATTATATCAAACTTCATAAGATATGTTGGACAATATCGCCTTGTAGGTTTCTACCTATGTTTTCTTTTTTGCTTGATAAATTGTGCTAATAGCAGCTGCTTTCGTTATTGACTCCATGTTCACAGTATGATGATGGACACCAGTGGTGCTGACGTGGCTTCCGTCATCCCACCAAGCAGTGGCATGTCTTCCATGTCGGAGATGCCTGTGAGCCCGACATCGGTGGCATCCAGCGGCCACTTCCCCTTCACTGCATCGGAAATTTCAGCAATGGGTGTAGATACATCAGCTCTTGACACAGCATTCACGTCTGACGTAGCGAGTTCGGTTGGGTTGCAGCTTGCACCTGATGGCGGGGCCGGAAACTCTCGGGATCCCCTAAGACCATTGGACCAGATTCAGTGGAATTTCAGCTTATCAGATCTTACAGCAGATTTATCAAACTTAGGAGGTAACACATACTGTTAAAATCATTCATGAACCTTGTATGACTCAAGTTTTAGGCTTTTTATTAATATAGTTGTTGGGAAAATTTGCCTAAAATTAAGCAAATAACAGAACGAAAAATAAAAGCAAAATTCACACCAGGAATTTTATACAGGTTTACCAATTTAGCTATGTTTATGCCGCCCAGATTCCACTAATTAGTTGAAGAAATTCTTTACAGAGAAAAATCACTCAATCTCACTTTGTGTTTTTCTCACGCTCAAAAGATGTTTCCTAGCCTCACACATTAATTTTCTCTTAGAAAATTCGTCACAAATAAATCCCCTAACATTAGGTATTTTTAGAATCCCAAAACAAGTGAGAAAACCCCAAAAAAATAGGCCCAAAACCGACCTAGGCTGACTTGGTACGTGCCCCGGCGCCGCTGCGGCCATCCCTTGGCGTTGTGGTGCCACTTTGAATCGGCCCATGTGCACTGCGGTGTGTGCACTGGCTCTGCGGCGTTGCACTTCGGCACTGCGGCGCCACTTCGAATCGAGCCAGCATGCTCGCTGGCGCTGCTCCTTGGCGCTGCAGAGCGCTGCGGCGCTCTTCTTCTGGTGCCGTGGCGCTGGCCTGCAACCCAAGGCTGCTGTGCAGCCTTCTTAGCACCATTTTCTCCACTTTTTCTTCCGTGCATGATTAGGCTCCATCTTCAATAATAGTGTCGTGTTATTTTTGCAGATTTAGGTGCCCTGGGAAACTACTCTGGTTCACCTTTTCTGCCATCGGATTCTGAAATCTTACTAGACTCTCCAGAGCAAGATGATATAGGTAAGCTCTACTGTATATGTTGAAAAAGTGTTCTTAATTTACATCTTAGTGATTTTTGATCTTCAATCATAGGCAAACATGATTTGTTTGTTATTTCCAGTAGGGCTTGTGAGTTTGTGATGTTCAGATGTGAATAATAAGAATAATATCCCATCATTAATTTCGATGATGCATATTTTTAGCCTTTGTTTCATAGGTTTGAACTAAATTTTTTGCTACAGTTCACAAAATTTAATTTTCATAACTATGAACCAAATGGGCCATTAGTCTATCTATGCTGTTTCTTTGTGAAGGTCAGCGCCTAATAACTTTTTATCCATTTCAGTTGAGGACTTCTTTGCGGATTCTGTTCCTGGGCCGCCATGCTCTCAATCAGACGAGGAAAAGAGCTAAGGAAAGGCAAATGATGCTCCTTTTCACTTTAATGTTATACGTAGGAAGAAGTAGATCCCTTCAATAAGAATTTGCTATTAGTTAGCCGTAATTTCTTTTAACTTAGTTTTTTGTCTTTTAATCTTCAGAAAACTTCATCATCTAAGAACTTGAGGATCATAACTAGTTTTGTATTTGGACATGTTGTCAACATTGCCAACTAGGTATTCCCTGAATTAATTTTTCGAAAGTCAGAATAGATCAATGTCGCTTCTTTGAATCTTAGTTTGATTAACCAAACTCAAGGAAAGAAATAAACAACTTGTTCTTGACTGTAAAACAACATCATACGATGGTGTTTCAACTATGATAGTGACAAAAAAACTCGTCAAGTGACAGTTGATACAGCTTCATATGATGAATCTTGCTATGCTCGTTGCCATCTCAAAGTGTTTTTATTTTATTTTTTTATGCATATACACACATATGTGATGGAAATCAGAAAGTGATATTGAAGTACTGTTTGGATTGTTATCCTTATTTTGCAGATGACTTTGGAAAATCTATCTCGCTTCTATAGTTTTGCATCATTTTACAGCTTACTAGAATTGTGCCACTCTTAATTTAACATATAAAAGGAAGGGCATAAATCTTACCTTATTGTCTTTGAAAGACACTTCTCGAGAATCAAAAATACCACTTAACATAGTACTAACATTTATGCTATTAGTAAAATAAACATGCGAATTAAAAAAATAATCTTGAGTGGCACAAACTTTATATTTTGAGTTGGTATAAATGTTAAAGATAGCAAAAAAAAAAAAAAAAAAAAAAAATAGTATGTGTAATTTTCTCCAAGATTTTTCTATTTTGTTTTTACCCTTTCTTAAGATTTATTTCACTTCTCAGTTAGGCTTTTAGTTGATATATTAGGCTTTTTTCCCTTTGTCCACGAGGAGAAATGTGAAGGCCTATTTCTCAACTTTCAATTTGAAATCAGGTTAAAGAGTCACATTAAAAAGTAAATATGACTAATGTGTCTTTGCCTATTTAGTTGATATATAATTTGAGACTATTTTGTTTTTGTTAGAAGTTGGTTGAATTAATCAACACGCTACTATGAAAGATTCGACACGAGGAAATAGAATAAGATTGGTATTGAGCACTACAAATTTTCAAATGACAAGTCTAAAATACAAATTCAATGCCAAAATACATACAAAACTAAAGGGAAAGAAAATTCAAAGCTTTTCCCATCCCGATATGAGAAAATTTTAATTCAATCCAAACTTTGATCATTTTTAATTTCCAAGTGTCTATTATTTTATTTGATAACATCAGTTTTAATAGTACATATTGTACGTTTAATATGAATGATATATTTTTGACCTAAAAGGCATGACTTCTCTTAAAAAATATCAACTGTATTATATGTGCCAATAATCATACTAATTTTATTTTATTTTGTCTTTTTTTTTTTTCAAAAGGCTTTAGCTATTTTGACCTGAAAAAGAAGACCAAATATAAAATTAATTAAAGACTACATATAAAATTAATTAAACGTAAAGGTGGGTCTTGAACTTTTATTAGATGGTATTGACTAAAATATGCACCCGTCGTAATCGATTTCCTTTTCATATACAGAGAAGATCAAGGAACATATTACTAGGGATGAAATTTTACTTGGTTTGGTTTGAGATTAAAAAATTTTGGTCCAAAGCGTCAGACCGTAAATTCATATTACAATAATGAATAATTTCACGAGTTTTGTTTTGTAATTGTATTATTAGCATTGTTAGCCATGAATCATAGGCATATTGTGTAACTTTGTCTCTTGAACTTTTAATCTTGATAAATTACTCTTTGGCGGGTTTAGTTCTTTGGCAGGTTTAGTTCCTCACACTAAAATTAATGTGGACGTTCACAAATCTTGTCGGTAGGTAAAATAGCAGTCTTACCCTAAGAGTTATTTTTTTCTTTTTGAAGTTTCTCTTGTATGGCTTCCCTATCTGTAGGGGTCAGTTTTTGACCTTTAAATCTTATCAAAATCATATCAGATTGAAAAAATATACAAAATTACAGTTTCTAATATAGATCTAATGACTGAAAGTAGATAAATAGCGATAGTTCATTTTTTATGATCGTACCATAGATGTTGGTCTTTAATCATTATTTCACATTTCAGGAATCATCATACCAAATTACTAAGAAAATAGGTTAGAATAAATACCTATCTCCATTGGTGCAGCCTTAATCTCCAGTAGAAATCTCTAAGACAACGAGTACGTCGAGTTATTATCTTCCTCAGTCAAATCACCAGTTCTTGAATGAGGTGTTCTCTCTCTAGATAGGGAAGAGGGAAAACGACCGAATGATTTGACGTATTAGAGACCATAACCTAAGTTTCTTTAGATATTGTCCCATAAGGCTTCCATTAAATCTAATTGGGTCAATATTGGGTATCCACACATTCAGCTCATACCCAGTTAGGAGACTATTTGGGTTTTCTATAATTAGACCACTTAATTAGCCCAATTAATTAAATAGCGTCAAAATAATTGTTATAGATATGTGGCCCACAATTATTATTAGGAAACGTAATTTCCTAACAATCTCCCACTTGGGCTACATATGATTCCTGAAATAATTATATCGAAGATAATTCCTTAGGTGCGCAACTGTATGCTATTTATACTTAGTTTTCACTAAGGTACAATTTGGTCCATATCCTATATTAGCATGAGATCATGGTGGCTTTCATCACTTTCAAACGCAACTAAACCTTCCATGGTCACCACACTAACATATTCAATGACATAGATCGAGTATGGATGAATGACATGAAAATTACATGTAATGTGATCTCCAACATGCTTATTTCTAACTGCTCTGCTTTATTCTTTATGAGATCACTCTGTAATTTTCAAAACATAATGCAAAATTGCAAACAGAAAATTAACACATTCAAAGGGAAAACTATAAAACTGTAAATCCATCTTCTTTATTCTGTAGAAAATAAACAAAGAAATGTTTATGTCATAGAACATCCAAAATCAACTCTTACTAAATCATAGTATCCTCAAACAAAATAACACCCATATGAGCAATGTGCTCGTGAAAGGCCTTGGTCGTTAAGCCCTTGGTTTGCGGATTCGCAAGCATAGAGTTTGTCCCTATGTGTACTATTGACCCTTATGAACTCTTTCTTTAACAATCAGAAACTTGACATCAATATGCTTTGATTTCGTAGAGCTTCCGTTGTTATTGGAATAAATCATTACCAAGTTGTTATCACAGAATATCTTTAACAGCCTTTCAATACCATTAACCACACGCAGCCCCGTGACAAAGTTTCGCAGCCATATCCCATGATTAGATGCCTCATAACAGGCTATGAACCCTGCAACCATGGTAGAAGAAGCTATGAGTGTGTGCTTGACATTATTCTAGGAAATAGCTCATCCTGCCAACATGTAAACATAGCATGATGTGGATCGCTTACTGTCTTGGCATAAAAAAAATCAGAATCAGTATACTTGATGATTTCTAAACTATCTGATTTCTGATAGGTGAGCATCTAATCCTTTCTTCTCTTTAAATATCGCATAATCCGTTTGGCTGCTTTCCAATTATCTACTCCTGGGTTACTTAAGTATCTGCCCAATACTCCTACTATAAATGCTATGTCGGGACGAGTACAAACTTGAGCATACATTAGACTTCCTACTGTCGATGCATAATGAATCTTTTCCATTTCCTTTATCTTAAGTTCATTCTTGGGGTACTGACTGAGACTAAACTTATCTCCTCTAGCTACGGGCGTATCTCCTGATGTACAATTCTTCATGCCAAATCTTTCAACAACCTTTTCGATATAGTCCTTTTGTGATAACCCAAGGATACCTCGAAAGCGATCTTGTAGTATCTATATTCCTAATACAAAGAGGCATTACCAAGATCCTTTATCTCAAATTTTTAGTGAGAAATTTCTTGGTTTCGTGCAATAAGCCTATATCGCTGCTAGCAAGTAATATGTCATCGACATATAAAATCAGGAAGATGAATTTATTCCCACTAAACTTGTGATATACACAATCATCAACCACATTCACCTCAAAACCATAAGAGGTGATAACTTGATGAAACTTGTGATACCATTGACGAGTAGCCTGTTTGAGACCATAAATGGACTTCTTTAACTTGCACCATAGACTTTTAATCTCGAGATACAAAGTTTTCTGGCCGGACCATATAAATTGTCTCATCAATGTCGCCATTAAGAAACTCTGTCTTAACATCCATCGGATGTAGCTCTAAGTCTAAATGAGCCACAAGTGTCATAACTGTCCTGAAAGAGTCTTTCGAAGAAACCGGAGATAAAGTCTCTTTATAGTCTATGCCTTCCTTTTGAGTGAATCTTTTGGTGACTAGTCGAGCATTATATCTTTTAATGTTACCTTTCGAATCTCTTTTGGTCTTAAATATCCATTTATAACTAATGGGTTTCACTCATTTAGGCAACTCGACAAGATCCCAAACGTCATTGTCTTTCATAGATTTCATCTCATCCTTCATGGCATCAATCCACTTTTAAGCATTAGAACTTTGTAAAGCTTGTTGGAAGTTGATAGGATCATCTTCGCCTAAGCCCACACCATCTTCATGTTCTTAGAGAAAGGCGATATAATCATATGGAATCACACTTTTCCTTTCTCTAGTGGATCTCCTTAATGGCACTTATTGAGGTTGTTAAGTTTGCTCTATAGGTGCTATAAGGGGAACCACATTGTCGTCTTGTTCTAGACATATAAGCCCTTGCCTCAGGTGGACAACCCAAAACATGCAAGTGCCTAATGCTAGGCCTTTTCCCTGTCTATAGTTCATAAGAGGTTTTGGTTACTGCTTTGGTTGGAACCCTGTTAAGGATATAAATTGCAGTCTTTAGTGCTTCTCCCCAAAGTGATTCAAGTAAAGAAGAATGACTAATCATACTTCTTACTATGTCCTTAAGAGTTCTGTTTCGTCTCTCAACAACACTATTCATGCTAGGCTTATAACCTGGCATTGTGTATTGTGGGATGATTCCACATTCATTTAGGGAGATAGCGAAGGATCCTGGGCGTTGTTCTCCTGATCTAATATATCTACTGTAATACTCACCACCATGATCATATTTGACTGCCTTAATTTTCTTGCCTAGTTGAAGTTCAACTTCGGCTTTAAATTCCTTGAAAACGTCTACTGACTATGACTTCTCTTGTATTAAGCATAGGTAGCCGAATCTTGAATAATCATCTATGAAGGTAATAAAGTATTGTTGACCATTCCAAGAGGCTGTAGCGAATGGTCCACAAATATCAGTATGAATAGGTTCTAAGACATCTTTAGCTCTATCGACACCTAATTTTCTTATATTTGTCTGTTTCCCCTTAATGCATTAAACACAAACTTGAAAATCTGTCAAATCTAGGGGACCAAGAATTCCATCATTCACAAGCCTCTGAATGTTTAGAGATATGGCCTAAACGTTTGTGCCATAGGGTGGTAAAATTCTCATTTAATTTTCGCTTTGTACCTCGTGCACTAGTGTGCAAAATTTCATTATCAAAAGTAACAGTATCAAGCATATAAAGATTATCAATTAAAGAAGCAGTACCAATAACATTTGAATTATAAAAAAGACTGACTTTATTATTTCTGAAAGAACAAGAATAACCGGATTTGTGCAAACTAGAAAAAGAAACCAAATTCTGTCTAAATGATGGTGCAACAAAAGTTTCATTCAAATCCAAATAAACATCAGTCTTTAATAATAATATAAAGTTTCCGATAGCTTCTACTGAAACTTTTTTGCCATCACCCACAAAGATGAATCTTGTAGCATTATTTGGCAGTCGCTCCACATGCAACCCTGCATAAACATACTTATGTGTGTAGTAACACCAGAATCTACCCACAAAGTATCCTTAGGTATAAAAGCTAAATTAACTTCAGAACAAACCATAGCGAGAGTCTTACCCTTCTTTTTATGTCAAATGGCGTACTTAGAACACTCTTTCTTCATGTGTCCTCCCTTCTTGCAGAAATAGCAGGTAAATTCCTCATCATGCTTATTTTCTTTCTTCTACTTAGGTCTTCCATTTGCAGTATCCATATATCTATTCTTTCTCTTATTCTGAGAGGTTGATGCGAAGTGAGCACTTTCAATCTTATCTCGCTGAAGTTTTTCCTCTTCTTGTACACAATGTGAAATGAGCTTATGAAAAGTCTATTTGTCCTTTTGGGTGTTATAGCTCACCTTAAATTAAATGTATTGTGTAGGAAGAGAAATAAGAACTAAGTGTACGAGCAAATTATTAGATAGCTCTAACTTTAGTGCCTTGAGTTTTCCAGCAAGATTAGACATCTCCATAATATACTCCCTTATGTTTCCCTTTCCTTTTATATCGCATGGAAATGAGTTTTGCCAAAACATTACTCATTTCCACCTTTTCATTCTTGGTAACATATTGCTCAATTCTTTGAAGAACTTTATGGCATTAGTGCTTTCAGTAATAGAGCACCGAAACTTCCGAAATGGAACGTTTCATGATCATTAGACTCATGTGGTTGGAGCGATCCCACTTCTCAATTTTATCTGTATTCAGATTTTTTGTAGTGACAGTGGGTTGCCCTATCTTTAGCGCATTGTCTAAATGCATACAGACGAGAACGATTTCCACATTCTCTTTCCAGATCTTAAAATTCGTCTCATTCAGCATTGGGATCAAACTTATTTGAGCAGAAACATTAGTAGCAGTTGCAGAAACTGAATAGAGAACAAAATAAAACAACATACTCACAATCAACATTCATGTCACACATAAGCATAATCAAATAATAAAGTTGGATACATGACATAAATAAACAATCCGAAGGATGGTGGACCCATTTCAAGATACTTAGCACAACACTGATATTTAGTCTTTGGACCAGAAATATAAGCTTGTAAGTGGTACTCTCTGCACAGTAATCAAATATTGACAATACATCCCTATCAAATAATAGCCTTCCTTTGGGCCGACTATTATTCAAATGAAAAGCCTTATAATTGTCACATATTTATTACCACAAGTACACCAATTATTTGGCCAAATAATAACCTTCCTTTGGGTCGATCATTATTCGCATAAATAACAGGTATACACATCTTTATATTCTAAAATAAATTAACATATACAACAGAGGTTACTTTGACAACAATATTATTTTAATCAATTTATTTCAAAATACAAGACAATTAAGTACAATAATGATTAAATAAAACAGAAAAAAGAACCAGAATTTCATTTTATTCAATCAAATGTTTAAATTCCTTTAATTAATTTGCACTTAATTTCTTAATGGGTTAAAACTGTCCAAATGTCCAAAATCTCTAAAATTGGGTTTAAAATAAACCAAAAATTACCAAAATTGGCAATTTTCGTTCCTCATGGTCACAGGTGTTAACTTGCAGCCTTTTAATAGAGTCACAGGCTCAATAGGGCATGTGTAGCCTTTTTTGTCTCGAGCTCTAAATGGGCTCGTGTGATTTCTTTTTTTTTCTTTTGGCAGCTCTGGGTCGAAGCCTAGAGTTGCTTCAAACCCTAGGGTTGCAACAGTATGTCGTGACCCTTGACCATGTGGCGACCGTTAGGCCGCCACTGTGTGTAGCCGTGGTGGTACATTGCGGCTGTCCCGTCACTGACGCGGCCAGAGGGTTGTGTCCATTTGTCCACAGTGTTGGCGGTGGCAGATGCTGCCGCTGACCATGAAATTTTTTTTAAAGTTTTTCTTATGTGGCGGCCTTGGCTACTGCGGCCAGCAAGCTGTGGCTTGCCTGTCGTCGTGGCCTAATGGTCGTGCCCTAGTTTCCTCAGCGCCAAGGGCCAAGGCTTCCGCTGACCACAATCTTTATTCCAAAAAAAAAAAAATCCAAAAAGCGTTTTTACCAAATTTCCTTAATTGTTAATTTTCCAGATAGTCAAATTTTGTGAATAACAATTAATCCAAAAATTATTCAACAAATTTTGATCAAAATGTATCATAAAAAATGCATATGATTATCAATATACATGTTTTTCTCAACAAAATAAAGAGTATCAAAAATTCCATAGACAAAAGAAAAATCATATGAATCAATCAACATAATATTCAACCGGAGATATTAGAGATGAAAATGTTCTCAATAATTTAATTTGATGACTGCTCTGATACCACTTGTTGGTCTTTTATCCTTATTCCACATTTCAGGAATCATCACACTAAATTACTAAGAATATAGGTTAGAACAAATACCTGTCTCTATTGGTGCAGCCTTAATCTCCAATAGAAATCTCAAAGACAATAAGCGCATCAAGTTATTGTCTTTCTCAGTCAAATCACCAGTTCTTGAATGGGGTGTTCTCTCTCTAGATGGGGAAGAGAGAAAATGACTGAATGATTTGACCTATTAGGGACCATAATCTAAGTTTCTTTATATACTGTCTCATTAGGCCCACATTAAACCTAATTGAGTCAATATTGGGTATCCACCCATTTAGCTTATACCCAGTTAGGAGACTATTTGAGCTCTCCATAATTAGACTACTTAATTAGTCTAATAAATTAAATAACGTCAATATAATTATTATAAATATGTTGACCACAATTATTATTAGGAAACATAATTTCCTAGCGAGAGAAGCTCTCCTATTTTATAAAAGTATTTCGTGATTGAGTTGTTTTATTTATTATATTTATGTGATAATCACATAATAATATCTCTAACTATGCTTGCTTATCTTAATTGTATATTCAAACTTTAAATTTCACAAAGGAGCGATAGGACTTTAAAGAATATGGAATTCGTTGGTAAAAGAGTATATACCTGTCAATAATTTATACTAGAGTTGGAGATCAATGGTATATTGGTATGCCCCACCATCCTCATTTGTGTTCCAAATTTTATTTCCCAAGAGGTTGAAGATTCTCACTCTGATTTGATATGATTAAATGTGATATGTCCTACTTGAGAGCTAAAAGAAACAAACATTGGAAAATCAGTATGAAGATAGTGACCACAATCAATAATACAAGAGGCTCTATATTTTTATATTTTATTAAATGTAGAACCGACATACTTTAGATTCTAATCTCAACTTAGATAAATGGTTAACATGGACAAATAAAGAATATTTGGATTGTCACGCTCTTTTATTATTATAATTATTGTAATTATTATTATTTTTGGGTGTATGGTTGTTGTAATTCTAACCACCAAGTTGGTGCCTTCTTAAATAATGTTTTAACTTCAAATTGGCTAAAAAAAGAAAGACTCCAAACTGGTAAAATGAAACATTGAATACTTGTTTTCTTTGTTGAATCTAACTGTTAATTCCATATTGACAAATTGGAGCGAAGGCCAATAGTTGTCGTTATAAAGTAAATCTTTTACACCCACGTCATAATAATATTTTAAAATTAAGATATTATTTATTTTACAGATTTAAATTTTTAATTTAAATTAAGATGTGATATTTTTTAAAATTTTTTTATTATAATAAAAAAATTAAATGTAGTATTTTTTAAAAAAAATTTATTATAAACATTTAAAATTAAAAATTTAAATCCACCAAAGTAACTAGATTTTATTTTTAGTTATTAGTCGAAGGTAATAGGAGCTAATCCTGTTGCTCGTATTAGTCAGAAGCCAATTCTTTTCTATGGCTAAGAACAAGGGAAATTGGGCCACGTGGCCGTTGTGCCACCCAACTTAAAATATCTGTCCCAAGTTTTTATTTTTTAATTTATGTAGAAGGCCTTTTCTTTTATCTATTATTCTGCTTTTTCAGTTTTACCCTTTCCATCTTTTCCTTTTAATTCACATTGAATTCTTGGTATCAGAGTTTCTCTTCTCTTTCACAGAAGCTTGTTTCATGTTTATCGTAAATTGATTCTGACCCAAACAACAATCAATTAGTTTGATTGAATCAATTTACCATTTATAATAAGAAGTGCAAAGAGTTTCCAGACAAAAAAAAAAAATGATAAACCAATATTGCTAATCCTTGGAGATTAAAGCTATTATTAATAAATACTCGTTATTAACTTTAAATATTATTAAAATCACGTCAGATTAAAAAAATATATAAAACATATAATTTTTTATATAAATTTAACGACTGAAAAATAAAAAATTATTAATGCTTCATTTTTTCTAATCATATAAAAAAAACTACCTTTTCTTCAATAGAAAAACCTTTTCAAGACTATCCTTTTCTTTCTTTCTTTCTTTCTTTCCCCTTTTTTCCTTTGATCTTACTGTCATCAATATGCGCATGAGGTTTATATAATTTATTTGAAAATATAAACATATAAATAAATAAATATATTAAAAGACAAAAGAAAATCTATTCTAAGATATATATGAGCCATTTCTTCTTTTGTTCCATTTCAATACTGTTTTTTTTAATCAAAAAATGATATATTTTTTTTTTCAATGGGAAAAGATGTTCGGTTACCATCACTAGGAAATAAAAGATGCTTTACAATCACAAAAGTTGTTGTACTGCTCATAAAAGCTAATCCACTTCAACAAATTATCCAACGTCAAAAAATCAAATAAAATCAAAACTCCTTTACTCAAATAAGAAAAAAAATAAGGACTCATTCACTTTACGGATTTAAGTTTTCAATTCGAACTGAGATATAATATTTTTTGAGAGTTTTTTACTGTAACAAAAAATTTTAATGTGATATTTTCTTAAAACTTTTTACTGTAAAAATCTAAAATTAAAAACTCAAATCGGTAAAGTGAACGAAGCCTTAAAATATATGTACATATTTAAAAGAAGAATAAAGCCAAGGGGCACCACATGACGTGGCGCTTATGTGGATGCTCACTGGGACTTTTGACGTTTTAACAATATGAATTTTCTATTCACCATGGGACCCACAAATAATTAAAAAAATTAAAAACTCTCTTTCATCTGTTCTGCAGCCATCATCACCAATTTTTTCTGCCAACCACAACACAAGAACAGAATTTCTCCGAAAAGGGTTTTTTTTTTTTTTTTTTTTGTCTCGATGTTAGGAATTTTTTATTATAATAAAAAAATTAAATATTATATATTTTTTAAAATTTTTTATTGTAAAAATTTAAAATTAAAAAGTTAAATCAGTAAAATAAATGAAATTTTTTTTTTATTTATTTAAAAACTCAAGCATATTCTTCATATCCTTGTTCCCACTCGACGTCAAAGTTGCCGCTACTATCACAATAGCAACCAAACTTCAGAAACTCCAGCGTCAAATCCCATGCAGCAAAACCAAGCGCCGCCCTCGCGAAGGAAGCCAATCTCCTCCACGCCGGCAAAAGTGCATTTTGGTTCTATTTATTTTAGCTGTTATTCAAAATTTTTTTTTTTTAGAATGTAGTGTTGTTTTTTTTTTCTTTTTTTCCACCCTCAAATTCAACATTCTGTAGACAAACACCAACATTCATTCCCAGAATAGATACGTGAAGATCACATTGGAAGAGAAGCCAAAATTCCTAAGAATGAAAGAGAGAGACTCAAAAAAAAAAAAAAAAAAAAAAACGCTACTCTTTGATGGGTATTTTAGCAAAACACAAGTTATGAGAAGGTTGAATAGAGATTCAAACTTCTGGGATTTTGTCTCTCTAAAAAGAAAAAAAAAGTTTCTGGAAGTTATGGCTGGGTATGAGTTCTCGTAGAACGAGCAGTTATCTTACAAAATGGTGCGTCCCAGACTCCCATATAAGAACCCAAAAACCACCTGCCACGTTAGAACCAAAAGCCAGCAGCCACTTGTAAGCCACGTCAAGTGGTGAGGCCACATATATAAAAGAGTCAGAGTTGGCTTTTAATTAGGCTATGTCTCTACTTTTTTTTTATTCTCTCTATTTTTATTCTCTTTCTTTTCATTTTTAGACAATTTTTTTTAAATATTTTTCTTCTCTCCTTTTTTTATTTGCTTACATATTACTTTTTTTTTCCCCCCCTTGTTGCCTACCTATTACCTTTAACGGTAAAAATTTTTATTTGTAAATGATTTTTAAATAAAGACAGATAAAAAATAAAAATAAACATACAAAAAATATTTATTTATCTTTTTATAAATTTTTTTATATTTATAATTATGACTTATTAAAACACTTTTGCTTACGTATATTTTGGTCTTTTTACTTTTTTGTACATTTATAATTTAATTTTTTAATTGTTTTATTAAAATTACCCTTAATATGTTTTATTAAATAATTTTAAATATGTCTTACTTAAATATTTTTCTTTATTGTTAATATTTTTTTAAATATGTGTTTTAAAAATATAATATTTTTAAATTCATTTAATTTACTAATTTAAATTAAAATATTATTTTATATAAAATTTTTTTTACTATAATAAAAAAATTACATATAATTATTTTTAAAATTTTTTTTATAATAAAACTTAAATTCTAAATTTAATCGGTCAAATAAACGAACTTGCAGAATACTCACGCGCGTCTTTCAACTAGTATAATTAAAAAGACAATAATTCATCGTAGACTATAAAATTTTTTTTGGCTTTGGAAGCGCTGACTTGACTCTCGTTTTCACGACTTGTGTGAGGGACCAAGTCTCCTTTTAACGTTCCGCTCCTTTTTCCCTCTCTCTTTGTAAAACTGCTCACATTAACTGCCATTTAAGACTCTCTCTCTATCTCTCTCTCTCTCCACGAACCATCTTTTCAATCGTCTCTTACTTGGAAGTTTCTCCATCAGCATTCTCCGAACTTCCTCTTTAACATGTGATAATAAAAAACCCAACTTTTTTCTCACTCATTTTCCTCTAAAATCAAAGTCCTCTGGTTTTTCTTGTTCTTTGCAAAGCGGGTGGTGACAGCAAGAGAAAGACGGAAAAAAAAATTTGTTTGGTCGAGTTTAATGCAACGGATCAGCCTTTTTTTGAGGTGGGGTTTGAGTATTTCTCTAAACAAACCAACAGTAGCACTAAACTTCGCAAGTTTTCTTTTCATGGACTCACTTTTCTTGGGAACCAAACGCAGCGAGTCATGTTGTATTTTTTCATTTTTTGCCTTATCCTTCTGAATCGTTGCAACTTTCTCTTTTTATAATTGGATTATTATCTCTATTTTAGTCTATATAATACTCTAATTAGTTCTTAGTTATTCATGGCATGCTTAAGAATTCATAATGTGAACTAATTAGTTTTGGTGTGGCTGAAAATGGTTGGAGAAAAGTAAAAATATGTTCAACAATGAGGAATATCACCGGCTACAAGAAACTGACCATTTCATACGTTGACAATTAGAAGTCACATAACGAGTGCATATTGTTATGCTCTTATTTTTTTTTTTTTCTTAAATAGTAATTTCAAACTAGAAATTTTGGATTTTTTGCAGGGCCTGAATCTTGCACGAAGTTATGAACTACAAGGTGCCCAAGTTTGTAAGGTTAGTTTTATTATTCAACACTGATTTATTAACAATTATTTGTGTCTGAAGATTGTACCGATTATCTTGTAGAATTCTACTTTATGATAGCAAAATCATAGTAGTTTTTTAATTAACCTTTCCAGATTTGAGGATTGGAAATCAGAGAGATCTCAAAGTTCTGAGCAAGAATTCTCCACCGATGGCCGCGGAAACTACACAAGAAAAGCTAGACCGTCTCTAAGATCAATTTTTGGACAGATTCATGGAGTATTCCAAAGGGGTTATGAGAGAATTATAAGCCTTAGAAAAAAACCAACTTCCCATTCTGTTGCAAAGAAGTCAGAAAATAAGGAGCCAGATTCTAGGAACAATATTCTTGACCCACAAGGCTCTGTGCTTCAGCTATGGAACAAGATATTTATTCTGTCTTGTATAATTGCCGTGTACGTGGACCCTTTGTTTTTCTACATTCCTGTAATAGATGACAAGAAGAAATGCCTCAGTTTGGACACCTCTTTGGAGATCATTGCTTGCGTTCTTCGCACTTTTGTTGATATCTTTTACATACTTAGGATCATCTTTCAATTCCGAACTGGGTTCATTGCCCCTTCTTCTCGAGTGTTCGGGAGGGGCGAGCTAATCGATGATCCTGCTGCCATTGCCAGAAGATACCTGTCATCCCACTTCATTGTTGATGTTCTGTCAATTCTTCCTTTCCCACAGGTATATGCAATGCGTTTAATGTTTGTTTCCTTCTTTCTTAGTCAATGTGAAAATGGGAATTAATACTGACTCTTGTTTTCTTCTCTCCCTTTTCAAAACTGAACATTCATTAATTTTTCGATGGGATAACACAGTATGCAAAAGTTTAGACTACTCGCCTTAAAACTTTTCCTATGATTTTGCTTAGCTTTCTCTTCGTGTGTTTGTGTTTTTTTTTTTTTTTTTTCCTTTTTTTTTTCTTTTTTGGTTCAGGTGACGGTTCTTTTGGCTACGAACCATTCTACAAGAGGTGCTGTTGCTCAAGTCACAAAGAAGTGGTTGAAAATAGTAGTAATTAGTCAGTATGTGCCTAGATTTATGCGAATCCGTCCACTATTCAAAGAAGTAACTAGAACTTCTGGCATACTGACGGAGACTGCATGGGCTGGCGCTGTTTACAATCTTTTCCTCTACATGCTAGCAAGTCATGTAAGTTCCGTTTGTTAAGTTATGGAGCCTAACTATTGCCCTAGCGTTAAAGACAGCACGTGAGTTGACCTTTGTGGTAAGGTCAACGTGGGGGTTGGAAGGGGTGCGGAAAGCCTCCTTTTGAGGTTCCCCTGAGTAAAATTTTATTAAGGGTATCTTAGGGGTTTCAAATTTGTAAATCCGGGTCACTGACATGGATGAAGCTCTCATTTTGAGTCTAAACCACTATAAATTTTACGTGTTTTATTTTCTTTCACGTCTTCTGCTTTTAGTAGTATAGAATTAGTGTTGTTTAATTCTCAACAATACCCTTTTTGATATACAACATTCTTCCAAGAAATGTGAAGCTTCTAACAAAGTTCAATGATATGTTACCAGATGGTTGGAGCCTTTTGGTACTTGATCTCTCTTGAGAGAGTGGACACGTGTTGGCGTAGACACTTTAACGAATCCAGGGGTTCCTATGAGCACTACTGTGGGAAAGGCCACTTACAATACGATGTAGTTCCGAAATCGCTGAATGATTCTTGTCCATACATTGATCCTGACGACATTTCAGATTCGAAAGCGTTTAACTTTGGAATATTTATTGATGCTCTCAAGTCTGGTGTGGTTGCATCTGAGGATTTTCCATCAAAGTTTTTCTACTGCTTTTGGTGGGGACTAAGAAATCTTAGGTTAGTTGTTGTAACATATGATTCCTTCACTCTATTTTTACTTCTTTTTAAATGTCATCTTAAACTTATATTTCATTTCTCTTTAATTTTCAGTTCTCTAGGCCAAAACCTCAAGACTAGCACTTTTGTAGTAGAGGTAGTCTTTGCAGTCGGCATATCAATCTTTGGCTTGGTTCTGTTTTCACTACTCATTGGCAATATGCAGGTAATCAAATGCCCTAATGTGGTTGTATCATAAAAAGTACATAAATTTTAGTGAGCTAAAACGCTTCATTACATTGTTCCTTGTTGTATCTACAGAAATATTTGCAGTCCACAACTGTGAGAGTTGAAGAAATGAGAGTGAAAAGGCGAGACGCCGAGCAGTGGATGTCCCACCGTATGCTTCCGGAGAACTTGAGGGAGAGGATTAGAAGATATGAACAGTACAAATGGCTAGAAACTAGAGGTGTTGAAGAAGACAATTTGGTGCAAAATCTTCCTAAGGACCTTAGGAGGGACATAAAACGCCATCTTTGCCTTAAACTCCTCAAGAGAGTAAGTGTTTTTGCCTTAGTTTCTACATTATTTTTTCTATTAATTTTTAGTAACTCCACTCATCATATGAGTTTGATTTTCAAAAAAGGTGCCAATGTTCGAGAAAATGGATGAACAACTTTTGGACGCGATGTGTAATCATCTCAAGCCGGCCCTCTACACAGAGAAGAGCTCCATTGTTAGGGAGGGTGACCCAGTTGATGAAATGCTCTTTATCATGAGAGGAACTCTGGCAACTATGACCACTAATGGCGGAAGAACTGGCTTCTTCAACTCGGTTGATCTTAAGGCTGGTGACTTCTGTGGAGAAGAGCTTCTCACATGGGCCTTGGACCCCAACTCTGCCACCAATCTCCCCACGTCAACAAGGACTGTGGAAGCTAAGACAGAGGTCGAAGCCTTCGCTCTCAAGGCCGATGATCTGAAGTCTGTTGCTTCGCAGTTTCGGCGGCTTCATAACAAACAACTCCAGCACACTTTCAGGTAAGGCTTTTAAAACCATGTATTTCCTTTGAGCATTTTTATTTGATAATGTTAAGCACAATTTCCTTTTAAACGCGTTTACTTCACATGAATTGAAAAGAAAAAAGTAGGAGTGATTACCTTTTCCACCTAATCATGTGCTTATTTACAAAATCAATAATGAGAATTTAGTGGGTTTAATACAATATAGAAAATAAGTAAATGAAAAATTAGAGAGAATGAATACCAAGTTTACTTATATATCCTTAAGTTCACATGTTATATGTAATACAATATTTTAGTAAAATTTTTGTTCCTATGTTTAGTAAATATTAGAAAGGGAATTGATTTGTTTCCCATTACACCACTATCTATTATAAAAGAGTATCCTCATTTGTTTGGTAAACATGCTATAGTTTATTTATTAAGTAATTTTAGTCCATTGACATTTGACAAATAATATGACAGTACATGATTGCACGAAAATAAATGTACTAAAACCTGACTTTGGTGCTTACTTTCAGGTTCTACTCTCTACAATGGAGAACATGGGCTGCCTGTTTTATTCAAGCGGCATGGCGGCGGCATTGCAAGAGAAAGCTTGACAAGACTTTATGCGATGCCGAAGACAGGCTGCAAGATGCTTTGGCGAATGAAGCCGGAAACACACCAAGCCTTGGCGCCACCATTTATGCTTCAAGGTTTGCTTCCAATGCGCTGCGAACTTTGCGGCAAAAGGGCACGCGCAGCTCTAGACCGCCACAGAGGTTGCCACCCCTGCTGCCTCAGAAACCTGCTGAGCCTGATTTCACTGCCGAAGGTCGCTAGTGATGTAGTCTGATGGATTTCCTAGTTGTTGTAAGTCCAAGTTTTTATGTTTTATGTACAAATTACAAGAGTTATACATGTGATAACATGTGTAATAAGGCTTAGTTTGGTAGTGCTGTGGATTTTAGAAAAATTGCTTTTAGCTATACTGAAGGAATAAGCAATTATTGCTGTGCTGGTAAACTATAATTATAATAGCTGTGCTAGTTCTATAATCAATATAATAGCATTTGGTAAACTTTGATGTTGAATTGTTGTGGGATGTAAAATGATTAAAATAGACATGATATGAAACTTAAATATATATATAATTGTTTTTGGTATTTAGAAGTACTTGTTTAACTTAAAAAAAAAAAAAAAAAAAAAAAAAAAACATAATGCTATGATTTTGAGTTTTTGAACAATAAATTTATGATAATTAATTCTTTTTTTTTTTTCATTCACAATGTAGTTACAAATAAAAGGAGCATCAGTGAGTAATCAATTTGTTGAACAAAAATGTACATTCCATGTTGAAAAAACTGACAGAGTCATTAAAAAAATTAAGTCGTGTTCATTAAATTTGTCACAATTTGATCTCGTACTTCATCCATTTCTTGTGATAGTGAAGCTTCATCTTCTTCTACATTATCCTCCGGTTGATGCTCTTCAATCTTCATAAACGAAAACATTTAGATTATCCTCGCCTTCTTGAAAATATCGATCACGCTTATCATGCATCCTAATATAGTTATGAAGTGCCATTTTTGTAATTATTTTTACTTGCTTCGTAAATGAATAATTAGGCATGTCTCTCAAAATTTTATATTTTTTCTTCCAGACACCAAAAGTGCGTTCAATGACACTTTAAAGAGAAGAATGTGCTTGGTTGAATAACTCTTTACTGCCTGTTGGTCGACAACTATTCAAAATTGTGGTAAATGGTATCGTTCTCCTTTATAAGGTCCAAGAAATCCTTTTAATTGTAGATAGCCCGCGTCAACTAAATAATATTTACTTATTAAAATAAAAACACAAGAATTAATAAAATGTAAAACATATAAAATATAAACTATGGACAATGTTTTAACCTTCAGGTGGTTTTGGAAACTTCAAATGTCAGTTACGTAGTACTGATAAGAATATTCTTGTATCATGGGCACTACATTCCTAACCTGCATATGCATATATAAATTTCATACTGAAATCACAAGCAGCCATCACATTTTAGGTTAGCACATGCTTTATTCTAATAAATGACACATAATCTTCTGGTGGTATTGTAAATGGAACATGTACGTCATCTATTGCACCAATACAATTCTAAAAAGAAGAATTTTTAGTGTATAAATAAACATAATTTTAGTAGGGAATGAAGCATATAAAAAGTATGATTTTACCTTAAAACGTGGGATCTATCATTATCTCTATTGGCACATCATTAAACTCTAGGTCTGAAGGCTGTATAATATCGATGCTCATACAATATACAATTTCTAAAACATAATTAAAATATCTACTCAAAGTCTCACCAAAATGTTGAAATCGCTCTTATGTTGAACGATTCCCCGCACCCTAACCCAAAATGAATAAAAACATTCCAAGTATTTCAACCGCACACATGTTCCCTGGATCACTGTAACCCGTATTTACTCTGTAGATCATTACATAGCTTCAAAAACACATTCTTATTCATTCTAAACATCCTATAACTTTTAATTTCACGCCCTCTTAATAATTCTGTCAACCACATGTTTCTAGTTTGTGAAGAGTTCATACATGGATTCTTATGAACATACATGTTGTAGTAATATTCAATGAGTCGAGCAATGGTACATACAAGTTGTAGATTGAACTCATCATCATTGTCAGCCATTTTTGGCAACAATAATAAACCTGTCATTCAATATGATGCAATTAAAATAATCAGACTCACATACAAGTTGTAATACGAAATGTCATTGTACAACAATGTCTTAAACATAAAGCAAGAAAATCACACTGAAAGAAAACTACAATGTGTCCAACATGAATATAACAAGAAGACCATAGTGAAAGAAAATAACAATGTCTCAACCATCAATACAACAAGAAAATCGCACTAAAAAGAAATGAGAAATGGAAATCTAAGTGGAGGATCCTAACCTATGTTCAAACTTAAGCCAATTGAGCTTCAACTCAGGTTCCTTAAAAGCCATAAATGCCTCTCTCTTATTCTTGTCTAACAACAAGTGGACCGAAAAGAAATACAACTCGCTACCAATCTGTAATCCTGGTAATGAATCTAGAACTTTAATAACTTTTGTTATGCTATAGTTTCTAGCTTCAGATTGCACAATCGATGATCCGGTACTTCTACTCTCAACGATATCGACAAGGCGATCAATTTATTGAGACAATTTAGCAGCTCTCCAACCTTCAAGTATCGTTTTCCTTTCTTGACTTTCTTTTGTCTCTTATCTGTTTCAATTGGCCTCTTATTCTTACGGTCTTATGCCACTTCACTTCGGATTGGTTCACCTGACTCACCACTACTCTCAAGTTGTTTAGGTAGAGTAGAATTATCATTTTCAGCTTTATCAGACTCACATGGCACCTGTCCAGATGATGGTGTCCAAGATGGCACTCATGTGGCCACAATATTCATGGACATCCTATTTAACTTTTCTTCTAACTATGGTTCAATTCCCCGAGTGCGAAACCTCGATGCGTTGGGATGAATCTACAAGAGCACTTGAATAAATTAAATATGCCTAGTCCAACACTAGAATAAACAATGGCAAACCACATTATTCTGTGTACTTGCAATTTATTATGCCACCACTCCTCAGATGCATCAATAGTATTCTTCTTAATGTTCCAACCTAGACCAGTTTCTTTACCAATAAGTTCCTTCCAAAGCTTCCAATCATTCTTCAAAGCATCCCATTTATTCTTCAATTGTTGTCTTTTATATACTTGTTTGGTTGCTTCATTAATTTTTCGAATTAAATTTTTCCATCCAACTTTATCAAAATGAGTTCCAGGATGGTGTCTAGCTTCTACCTCTATAATACACAAATCACAAAACAGATCCACAGTCTTGGGGTCCCATATTGCTTTAACTTGTGGTATACTACCCTCCATTTGAGAATTGATAACTGAAAGTCTAAAATAATGTGAGGCTTCATGCTTTAATTTACAAAAATAATAATAAGGGTAATACTAACCTTATTTCCAATTCGAACACTCAATCAATAGCCAAGCTAATCATAGCTTCTAGTCCTAGCTACTTCACTTAAAAATTGGCATAAGAACTAATGTATTTGATTGAAACACGCAAAACAAACCTCTTTTTAACTGTCATAAAAAACACCATACATGTAGGTGTGTGTGTTTAGGAGAAAACCTCCACAGGAATGGGGAATTCATATTTATTCCCAATAGAAAAATAAAGACAACTTTGGACCCTTCTCCTTAGAATGCATACATGAGCATAAAATTATAATCATGCCAAACAAAGAAGCACCAAATATTTGTACATAAATTCAGATTACATAATATGAATGTAATAACATAGCATGCTTTGAATTCGAACATTATTAAGCAACTGTCCAAATAAGTGCTTGTTATTTCTTCTTCTTTTTTCGTTGTTGCTGATTCTGTTAGTGCCTTATTTCATTTTCTTGGTTAGGTATTAAGGAGCTTTCAACAATGTACAAGTATTTTTCTTTGATGTAAAAAATCAGATCCCTAAAACCCATACGAGCACAAAAAATCAGAACCCAATCGAAAGCCACACTAAAAATTGAGCACTTACAGAGGCTTACCTCTTGATTTGATGAGGTATAGAATGGGCAGTCGAGGGAGGAGATGGGATACCGGCAAACCGACAATCTTTTGACAATGCTCAAGTGTTTTTCTTTGATGTAAAAAATCAAAACCCTAAAATCTAAAATATATGCGGATTAAAAATCAGAACCAAATCCAGATGTCCAAACTAAAAATCAAGTACTTACAGTGCTTACCTCTTGATCCGATGACCTAGAGAACGGGCAGTCAGAGGAGGAGATGGGAGACCAGCAAATTGGCAATCGCCCAAAGGAGAAACCAAATGAGCACCGACAGCCGAACGGAGAGAGATACCAGCGAACGGAGCCGGAGAAGATCGCTTCGAGCAGAGAAGAGAGATAATAGAGAGGAGGAGAGAGAAGATAGAATGAAGAGAAGAGGATATGAGAACAAAAACATATCTGAAAATTGGATTATCATGTGGTAAATTTGAGATTTCATTGGGGGTAAAATTGGAAATAAAAAAAATTTCATTAAAATCTCAAAACGATTCCCGCATAAGCTGAAATCAGAATCAGCCTTTAGGCTGATTCTGTTTTTAGCTTCAGATTGAGAAGAAATTATTCAGAACTCTACTATTTTGGTTTCTGCCAAACAGTTTTTAAAGCATTTACGGTCTCAATGTGTTTTTCCTCTCCCAAAATCAATACCAAATCCACCCTAAGCCTAGCTGTGTAATCAACCAGAGATTTTTATTTTTGATAATTATATGTCCGAAGTTTTACTTTATTTTCCATCCAATATTTATAACTAGCTCATTCAATCTAGTGAGTTTCGGAACTTGACTAATCCTCTAATATCTCAAAAATCAAGCTCTAAGTATAAATTTTATTCAGAAACTCATTATTATTGCACTAATTAATTAGTCTTTAGGAGAATCACCCCAAGGGGGAAGAACTAAAATACAGTTTGTTTTGATTTTGCAAAAATATCATATTTATAACCTTTTTCTGTATTAAAATGAAATGTGCCCCTTTTCTATTTCAGAGTAATAATATTCATATTTCGATTCATATCAATAATTTCATTTTTTTAAAAAATTATTTTAGGGAAATTCTTCAGCTGTAATTCCCTTCCTTTATAAGAGAAGGATATAATGTCATCACTCACTATGACATGACCTAGTGCCCATTCACTTTGTGACATTCATAAAGAACAATACTACGGAGAGTGAGTCCCATGACTTGACGTTCATCTACGGAGTCTATTTTTTATTAGGAGTGGTATTTAATATTAGAGTGTCTCAAAATATATATATTTTTTTTATAACCGGTTAAGCCTCTAACTATTTTATATGTACTTACTATATTAATTTTTATTTCTGTAATCAATTGTTTTTAAAAGTATTTTTTTTTTCTTTTTTCTTTTTAATGTAACTCGACGACGAAGATTTAACTTAGCGCAGAATAACACGAACTGAAAATTAGATCAACATTATTCATTGATTACCATAAACGTTTTTCAACACAAAATATATAATTCGTAAAATGGCTGATCAGCACAACAATATCCCTGACCACAATTTTATTTTTACATACGCCTCTGTTACATTACTTGGAATATAATTAGCACAAACTCTCCCCAAACTTAGTAGTTAATCATCCCTGCATAAGCATGAGAAATCCTGCATCACAAAACAAACAAACAAACAAACAAAAAAACATTATTAATATCTCCAAATTCCAAATGATTACAAAACTCTTTTAAGAAAAAGTAATTAATCAGCATTGCATTACGTGGAGCAGTCGAAGTTGCGGTCGATCGGGGGCAGCGTGGTGGGGATTCCGCACTGCTTGGGAATCTGCGGGATGCGGCTCGGATCGATGTCGGAAATCGGGCCGAGCGACTGCTTAATGCAATTGCAGGCTTCCTGCCTTTGTTCCTTGGTCTTGGCCTGGTCGCTCAGCTTCTTCGCGCCGTTGCAGCATGACTGAGATGGCTTGTTGTCCCTTTTCCTCAGGTAATTCAGGCACGGCGTCAACGGCGCGATGACGCCGGCGCAAGAATCCTCCTCGGACGGCGGTGGAGCCGCTGGAGAAAGCTGTGCCGAGGGGGCGGAGCTCGAGAGGAGTATGATCATGGCTGAGGAGAGGATAAGTACTAGTGTTTGGCGATCCATGGATGTTGCTGAAATTAGAAATTGATGAGATATATATTAGATGAAGATTGGTGTGTGAGAAAATCTGTAGTGAAGTAGATGAAGAATGTGATGTATTATATATAGAGAGAGCTTGGTTAATATAGATTAATATGTTGAGTTTTATTTTATTATTATTATTATTATTATTTTATTTATTTTTTATTTTTTTGCATTTGTTGCTTATTCATTAAAGTTTTGTGAAACTGACTTTCTGGTTTTTCGTTGGACGTTGAATGAAATCGAGGAGGTTTTCAGGGATGCATGATATGAATGTAAGGAAATTAGTTTTTTCCGTGCATGGATTTGTCCTCACACTTGCAATGTGATTAATTTGAGTGTAAGAGCAACTAATTATACTAACAATTTCATATTTTTAATTAAAATAGATAATAATTATTTTTTAGTTTTTAGTTTTTAGTTTTTAGTTTTTAGTTTTTAGTTTTTAGTTTTTTTTTCTACCTCAACTATTAACTAAATTGTTAACTATTTTAAATAATGCGTTCCACACTAATTAAATATAATTAGTATAGAAAGGTTAACCATTTTATTTTTTATATTATTTTATTTTTTTAATTATAATAAATACAAATTTTTTTTATAAACTCAATAAAAGATTTATATTTTAAATTCAATAAAGATTAAAATAATTTATATTTAGTTAAAATAAAGAGTATAATTGAAGTTACTCACAAAAAATTCTAATTAAAATAATTTTTAACTATTTAATTAAATTGAAAGCTCCTTAAGAGATATTCTAAATTAGGCTGAATACCACTTTTATGACTAGATATTCATCTATATATACTTTGAAGCCTAATTTTTTTTTTTTTTTTTTTTTTTTTTTTTTTTTTTTTTTTTTTTTATAAGCAAGCCTAGTTATTTTTATGACTAGTTAACCATCCCTATTAGCTTTAAAAAAAATCCCCCGTTAATTTTTAATTGTTGCATATTAGGAACTTTGAAAGTGCCCTTAATTTTTCAAAGAGTTTAAACCACTATATGATCTATATAAAACAGTTTAAAACGCCATTTATTAACTTCTGTGTATAATTTTAACTGACATGATGTGTCGTTAAAAGGTTAATTAAATTTATTAAAGTCTAATTAAAATTTTATAAACATAATCTAATATTAAAAAAATAAAACAGAAGTTAAAACCCAAAACTTTTCAAGAAAAAAGAAAAAGAAATTAAAAACCAAAAAAGTCCTTCTTTATTTCTCGACTCTTACTTATTGAAAGTTCATCTTTTGATTTCAACCACAGCTTCCCTTTCATTAATCACTCGAGAGCAAGAAGTAAATAATTAAGACTCGTTTATTTTGTAAATTTAAAATTTTAATTTAAATTAAGATATGATATTTTTTTAATTTTTTATTATAACAGAAAAAATTAAATGTGATATTTTTTAAAAGTTTTTTTTTATAAAAATTTAAAATTAAAAATTTAAATCGGTAAAATGAACGAAACTTAAATTTCATTTTAAAGAGAGCAGCAAAAGGCAGAAGGGGACTGCTCATAAGAGGTTAAGCCCAGCCAAATTATTCAAAGGTAAAATGCGCTTATACGCCATGAGATGTCCTGTTTGTAACAAATTCATTCAGGGCCTGTTTAGTTCGCTGATTCAAGTTTTTAATTCGAGTTAAGATGTGATGTTATGCGAGAGCTTTTTCTTGTAGCAAAAAAGTTAGATGTGCATGTTTCGGAGAGCTTTTTACTGTAGCAAAACTTGAATTCTAAACTCAAATCGGCGAAGTGAACGAAGCCTCAATCCTGACAAAGAAACTGGCTTTAGCTCGCACCAAAAAGCGAGGCCCAAGAAGCCACCTCCCACGTCTCCTCTCGCAAACCCCAATTGATGACCCAACCAAGCCACCTCACAATGGTCGCAAAGAATTGGCTCGCGAGGGAGCCGCAACGGACCTTGCCGGAAAAGGCACGGTGGTTGGTGGTCGCGAAGGGAAGGGAAAATTGCGCCGCTTCGTGCAGAGGCTCGACTAAGCGGCTTGGCGCCGTTTAGAGAGGTGTTGTTGGGACAACCAATGCTCGAGGGGAGACTCCTGATACTTGCGATGGTGTAGAGAATGAGGGGTTGGTCTCCGATGCTCGCGATGTCATTCCCGTGCTCGCACAATCGTCTGCAAGTGGAGGAAGTGCGGTTGGGTGGTGCCGGTGGCGGGTGAGAGTGTGATGGGGTGGCTACTTAACTTTAACTTTAGGGTTTTTTTCAAATAACTTTAAATGGATGGCTCAGATTAGATCACTTTAGATGAATGGTTCAGACTAAATAGGTCTTAATTTTTAATTAATATTTTCCAATAATAAGCATATATGTTATAAAAATACATTTTTTTAATCTCTAATGAAGTGTCACGTCATTAAAATCTGTTAGGCATATAGATGGGATTAGTCAGAGAGAGTGTTTTAGACCGTTTTATATAAATTAGAGGGCATTTCAAACTTTTTTGAAAAATCAAGAAACACTTTAAAATAGGGTGTCACAATCCATATCAGCTGCGTACGTATAAGAAAGTTCGTCGGTGTTGGACTCGTCTTAGTCTATACGTGGCATGCAACAAAATTTTTTTTTTTCTACCTACTAACTATCTTAGCGGAAAGTAGAAAAATTTAAAACTTAAAACTACGAACTATATTTGAAGCATCAATGCACATCATTAATAGAGACTATAGTATGAGATAATAAAATAAAATGTGGAATATAAAAATAACACATAACATAACATATGAGACTAATTAAAACTAAAGTCTATCGTTCATAAATCAGGCCCCATATGTACAAAATTTGGCATAAGTAGGCATGTCCATAACATCAACTGTAGTCGTCATCATTAATAATTTGCTTGCCTACAACATAGCGTAAAGAGTGAGCTTGAGCTCAGTAAGTAAAGACAGCCTATGAATTTAAGTGAGATGTAACATATCTCAAGTAACAAAATACTAATTATAAAATTAGATAAATCATCATTCATAACATATAATATAGATAACATTATACTTAGACGTTGATGCACGTGCAACTTAACTTCTAGGGCCTTGATGGTACTGCTGCAGCTCGACAAACTTATTCAAGTGGGCATACTTCACCATACAATCATATACTTATTAATGATTTGCCTACGTAGGCGACTACCCTAATTTTGCCTTGGCCGAGGCTCAAGGGTAATGTTAACGTACAATTTCCTCAAAAATGAAAAGTTTGGAAGGCCTCGTTCACTTCGCGGATTCGAGTTGAGATGTGATATTTTTTTAAAGTTTTTTACTGTAGTAAAAAAAATTAGATGTGACATTTTTTAAGAGCTTTTTACTATAGAAACTTAAAACTGAAAACTCAAATCAGTGAAATGGCCGAGACCTATAAAAAATAGTAAGTGAACGTTTCGTTCATGGATTCAAAATTATAATTCAGAACTATTCTCAATTTACGTATATTTTTTATGAGAGAAAATATTGTAACGAATTACGAATCATAATTTGAATCATGGTATGAATCTAGCAACTAAACAACCCGTAAGTAAAAGTTGACGCTGATATGAAAATAACAGCTACACAAAAACGGTAGGACCCTCTGAACAAAAACAATGAACAACGACAACAAAGTTGAAGGGTAATATCTTTAAAAAAAAAATGCAAAATATAATGGGCGATAATAATATCTCAAGCCGACTGCCGAAGCGTTTTACGTCAACACCCCTCAACCTTAACGTTAAAATTAGATGCAAAAATAACCTGCTAAATTGTCGTAAATCTAGTATTCGCTTTAATTAATCGAGGTAGATTTTCTAATCTTTGTTAAACAACATATTTACGAAAATATTGCTCTTGACTATTTTAGAGGTAAACTTGATGAGTAGTGCTAATGGATATATAGTAACATGTCGACATATTAATTTGTGGCGGAAGATACACAAATATGTACGTCTACAAGCCATGAGGTTCAAAGCAATCAAAAGATGGACTATTATTGCCTCCTATTGAATAGTCATTGTATGGTAAACATCATTAAGTAAATGTGTGAGAATCATGATGAAACAATATGAGAAAAAAAAAAAAGAATGGGTTTTATTTATTTATTTGCAAGATAAGAAATTTCCTTAACTTTTCTAAGACGAGCTTCTTCTTCTTAGAGGCACTTGGTGATTCCAGTCTTTTTTTTTTTTATCCCTGCTTTTATAGTTATCGGAGCAGTCATATTGTATAATTGTTTATGACTTTTGGGGCACATAGATACTTTTGCCAACAAATAGTTCTTTCTCAAGTATTCAGTTATGCACTTGACATTCTTTTCCAAAACAAATTATCCCGTGATTATTACATTTTAAGATTTCATAAAAATTTGATCTTTATTATTCTTTTCCAAAAAGACTAAGAACAATTTTCGTACCTAATTCACTCGGAAACGAGACACGGCTACCATCTGAAAATTGACACCTATATTAAGCTGAGAGGAATATATATAATTCATTGGTAATCATATAACTTTCATACAAATGGGGTTATTTATAAAACGATTGACCACGGTACATATATGTGGCCACAATTTATTTTATATAAAAATGTAATGGACCCGAACTTCTTCAAGTAATATTAATCCCGCATAATCAAATATTGTATTTATTTAATCCTGCATGGAAAAAAAAAAAAAAAAAGATTAGTACTTTTTAGTGCATGCATGCTAATTAAGCAGACCAAATAGTGAGGAAAAAAAACATAAAATGAATAATTACTTTGAGGCTTGAGCAGTCAAATGTAGCATCAATGGGAGGCAAAGCCAAGGAAAGCCCACATTGCTCGGAAATTTGAGAGAAACGACGAGAATCAAAACCTGTGAGTACTGCCTTAAGACACCGGCACGTCTCTTGTTTGGTTTTATTGTCGTTTACCACTTCCTTAGCGCCGCTGCAGCAATCCTCGGATGGCTTATCGTCGTCATCTATCAGGTAATCCAGACATGGCATTAGCTGTTCGAGAACGTCTAAGCACGAGTCAGGCAGTTCGGGGTCGGATAAGGGAGGCCCCTCGGCGTTGATTTGGCGAAGGCGATCGGGGTCCGGTTCAAACGACCTCGGAGATATGATAGAAGCTGCATAGATGACAGTGGAACTTGAAAGGAGAAAGATAATGGATAGGAGCACTGCTATTCGAATCATGGCTTCTACGAATGAAAAAAAAGTATTGGGACGAAATTCTCAAAAGTCGTGGAACACTTTTAAGTTGTGAGCAGAACACTTTTTAAGTTGTCAGAAGGATAGGAATGCATATATTCACTTGAACGGGGCTGGTTAGTTTCCATGCAAGTTTTGTGAGCTTTATACCAGAGTTTATTTGCTTGTAAAATTCCATGATTATCTTGTGAATCGCCATATGTGGAGGTTTTCTATCACCAGATTTTTGGAAGAGTTATTTTTCGTGTCAGGAAATAGTTAGAAAACAACTTCTCACGTGCCAAGTAAGAGAGTGATAGGTCCCCACCTCTTAAGTTTGTATACACTAGAAGGGGGAAGAGAGACGGGTAGGGACATGCTAGTAATTTGGGGTAGTAATGAGTATCGGGAGGTGGAATTCTGTTAGTGAGGGTGAGGAGTTAGTTACTAGCCAAGAGAATAAATAGCCTAGCTAAGGGTGAGGGAAGGCATCGTGAATTCTATGCATGAGTGGCTATTGGGAGTCTGGGGATTACTCGAAAATCCACCATTATCTTGCTTTCTGCATTTCAGTATTTTCTTCTTCTTCTTCGTTGAGTCTAGGGCCTTCAATGAGCCTTGAGTTGTAATCCTCCATTTCAAGTAATAAAAACTACGTGAGTTGGATCCAGGAAGTATCAATTTGTTGACTTGATCTTAGTTAAACTCCTAAGATCCTAACAATGGTATCAGAGCACCGATCCATGGCACCTAAACCAGCGGATCCGGAGAGGGTGACTACGGTGGAAAAGGGACTGGCGGTGGTCCAGGAGGCAACCTCCCGCAGATCCGTGAAGACGTGGCTTGGGCTGCGTGGTGAACTGGGGAAGGTTCGGACTCAGTTGGAAGAAGTGCAGGTGGCGCTGTGGAGGATGGAGGCACTGCTGGCGGCGCGGCCGATGGCCGGGGAGGCCGAGTGGGGTCGCGACGGGCCGACGGCAAACGACGGGACGGGGAGAGGCGAGATCACGTGCCTCGGGGCGAGGAGAGCCCAAATCGCGACCACCCAGGCGGAGTGGAGGTGCCAAATCGGGCAGATCTTCGCCAGGAAGCGCCGATTCGCGAAGATCGAGGCCGCAAGAGGGAGTTCCGACGCCGGAGAGAGGTGGATCTCATGGATGAGTGCGAGATCCGTCGCGATCTGGGGCTGGGTGGTCCGGATCTGCAGCGTGAGGGGTTGTTCGACGTCGGGAGGAGGGCGGACGGTGGTCGCGGCTATCGGGAGAGGGCGGTGGAGCTTGTTTGGCGACGGGAATCGGAGTGGGAGCCGGAGTTAGAGGAGGAGAAGCTTGCTCCGGGGTTGGGATGGCATGGGTACCCTCGGAACAGGGAACCCATCCCTGTTTTGGTCGCGGTTGGGGCTGATTCCGGACCGATTTGGACCGGGCCTCGCGATTCCGGCGTGAAAGGGGCAGATCCCGGCGCTACGGAGACAGATCCCGGCGCGACGGAGGCTGGGCTCGACGATTTGGCTGCTGTTTGGATAGGGCCTCACGATTCCGGCGTGAAAGGGGTTGATTCCGGGGTACTTGGGGCTAGTTCGGACGCCATGAAGGCTGGGATTTGCAATTCCGACGCGATTAAGATCAATTCTGACGATTTGGGGGCTGGGTCTCTCGTTGGGAGGGCTGGAACTTGGAATCCAAGTGTTATGAGGGATGATTTTGGAGCAATTAGAATTGGGTGTTGGAATTCCAGCGTGATTGGGGCTGATTTTCGCGCAATTGGGGCTGATTTCCATGCAATTGGGGTTGGGCTTCGTGATTACGGTGCGATTAGGGCATATTACGGCGAGCCAAGGGCTGGGTTTCTCAAATTTGGCGTGATTTGGGTTGGTTCCGATGCCGTTAAGGCTGGGCTGCACACTTCCAACGTGATTAAGGACAATTCCAGTGACATTTGGACTGGGTCTTCTTATTTCGGTCCGATTGTGGTCGGATCTACAAAGAGCGGGGTGGCAGAAGGGGGGTTGAAAGGAATTGGCGTGATAGGAATCGGAAGGAAGTGGAGACACACGGCTGCGATTACTTAACACCTTGAGGACAAGGTGTTTCTTTAGGGCGGGAGTAATGTTAGGAACCTAATATTTAGAAGTCTTTTTTTACTAGTCTTAAGGGAGTATAAATAGGGGGTTTAGTTGTTAAGGAGGGGGAATAAGATTTTGTAGAGAGTGTAGTACTGTGCATTATTTTGGAGGTCGGAGGTCCTCGAAACCGTCCATCTATCTTGTAATTTTGCATTTCTAGTATTGTTAATGAACCATAGATTCTAGTAACCTAACAGAGAGTAAGAAATCAAACAGTGCCTTAATAAAACAGGCTTTATAATACATAGGAGAAGGGTTTTGTTATTTTCTTATCTAAGGTGATCAGAAAATTAGTATTTAGGGAAAAAATACAAAAAAAAACAACAACAATGTACTCTTAGTTTTAAGTGTTTCCAATCAGTAACAAACATAGTTTGCCCTTAAATGTACAAGACTAGAGGATGTATAACGTATATGTTTAGTATGTCGCCTATGTACATTGTTTTCAAAATTATTGGTTTGGGGAGTTGCGAAACTGGGATTTGGAGTCAGAGCCGCCACGCTTTGTGAACAAAGAGCCAGCAGCAGGGACCTCGGCGTGCGAAGACACCATTGCAGAAAGCGGTTGGAAATTTGTATTCCCAACAAACCAATAAAGAGCCCATTTTAAGTTGCAAAGGGTGTACTTAAGAGCTTTAGTCCAGTTCTCGTGCTTGTTGAAGCTTTGTGTGATAGAGTAGCTTTCCACTTTGTCAAACTCAATCCTGCAAATTCAGTCCATTATGTGGACATGCTTATTAGTTATTACTACGTGTAAACCAATTTTTCAAAGAATTTGGAATTACTCCTAGCTGCAAAATTTGCATACCACATGGCAGATCAAGATTCAATCAAAAAAAAAAAAAAAAAAAGTTGTGCAATTTAACACAACATTTGAAGAGGATAATGTTTAAGGAAAGGCAAACGTTTTGGGGGGAATGTATTTTACCATGTAATAGAGATCGCAAAGCTTACTTGTACGGAAGTTTAAAGCATTTCTCAGGAGGTATGTTGTTTTCTTGATCCTTCAAGTAGGCAAACTCAGCAAACTCCTTCAGGCATGTCAAGAATGTCGTCATTGCTTTGTCATAACGAGTACTCCAGAACAAGTTCACAGGACCAAACCTAATTGGAACCACCACTCAGAACATGAGTTTTCCATGAAATAAACTGAAGAAAAAAGATATCCTCTTTAAGAAACTAAGCAAAGAGGAAAATTTTCTACAAATTATTTCCCATTCCGATCGGACGGAATACAATTCTAGTCGATACTCACAGTTCATAAGTATTATTGTTGCTATCCACAATTCGAGGGTAGCTGCCCATAGGAAGTATCTTTATTCGAGATCTAAAAGTCAAGTAATTAAGGCCATTTCAATAGAAACTACAATAATTCCATTCCAAGTTCTAAAAGACAAATACTTAAATGAGTCATGGAAAGGATACTGAAATTTTGGTCGGAAATATTGAGACATGGTATGCAGAAGGAGGCAAGCTTGGCCCCAGGCAGCATTTATCTCATCCCACTCCACCTATATTTTTTCACACGTTAAACATCATAAAAGAGTCCTGTCTTAGTCAGGGGGAACAAAAACCCCAATTAAGGGGAAAAACAGCAACAATACCATCGCTCTTTAGCTTGGCAATAAAAAATGCCAGAAAAAAGTTTCACGAGTCATACTGGCTATGATTTGATAGGGGAAGATGCAATTAAGACTACAACCCTTAGAGAAGCGACAAGGTTAACCATCTCACCGGAATTTTAGGAAGCCGTCCAAGTCGAAAATTGTTAATTGTCCCGAATTCTCCATCATGCCCAATGGGAAAGGCATCATTTAGCACATTAGTTTTCTTTAGTAAGTCCAAATGTGCTTGTGAAACTTCTATCTTGGCTAGAATTGCATCTCTCTCTTCCTGTTGACCCAAAAGTGTTGCTGTAACTCAAAAATTGCTTCAAAATAATGGGGAAGAACAAAATTTATTCCAGCTTCTTAAATTTTGTTCTGCGAAATATATCCATAGGTTTCTGATTTTCGTATAGTCATAGGAGGATGGACTAAGATAATCTGAAAACACCTACTTTGGCTGGTAAAGTATGTTTATCAACTACCAAAGCTGAAAGCATTGTACTCAACTCCATAACTCCTATGGCTAAAAACGGTGAAGGGAGAAAAGCAAATAAAAAGTTAAGATTGCCAAACCTGATGTGTAATTAATTGATATTGGAAATTATTGAACTCATGCCAGTACCTGTAATATATTACATTCAAGAACAATATAAAATCTTGTATTGAACAGTAAATTTAAGTATACAAAAGAAAAGGAAAGGATGACTTTTCAAAAGGAGTAATGCAAGCTATTGGCCTATTACTTAATCAGAACTGCAAGCATAAAAAAGAAAACGTGACCAGGAAAAGAGATTTACCGCTCCTCCAATTCCTTAAATTTGGTTGATTTTATCTCAAGTGCCTTCAGTTCAGCATTGACATCTGCATTCTGTTTCTCTATTTCTTCAATAGCTGCTTCAAGTTTTCTCTCTTCTTCCTCAATCTTAGATACCAACCAACGAAGATCTAATGAGTATGTGCACCTTTTTTGTAAGATTTATTGCACAAACTTAACTATTAAGCACATATCTTTGTGATGTACACAAATTTAAATGAAGAATGATAAAAAATAATAAAAATAAAAAAGGTAAGAGGTCCACTAAGAATATCACAGCAAGATTGAGGATAAACTATGATCTCTCTTCAAAACTTAAATTTATTCGACAAAAAAAAAAAAAAAAAAAAAAGGAAAGAAAGAAGAAGCAGATTTGTGATATTAAAAGTTAAAAGACCTAAAAATTATAAGCAAAATCAGATTTCCAGTCCATAAAAAATTACTTATGACCCTCTTTTTAATCTATGTAATTGTATGCCGTTTTTACTAGTTAAAGTTGTAATGTCGTTCAAAGCAGATGTCAATTAGAATTTGACCTCCAACTCTAAGGAATCACTACATGAATGACAAGTTCCAAGCAAGCACCTTCAGTTTCTCTTTAAGAAAATCAGCTTCACTAATAACATTGCGAGGCTCCCCCTCTAAGCGCTTCAGACAGGCCTCATAAGCTTCAATATCCTTATTCACGTCTTCAATTTCCTTGTCAAGCTTTTCTGACAATACCCTCATGCACTCAAGGCATAAAGGCTGCTCAACCTGGAAATGTTAACAGGAAAACACATGAATAATCCTCATTTGGCCCAAAAACAGAGTTGAAAAACAAGAAACACTTAAACTAACATAATTAAATAACATTAAACTTTCTTGGAAAAGCACGAATACCTGCGTCTGGGTGGTGGCAATTTCAAATGCACGCTTCAAGACAGTTATAGTCGAGGAGAACCCAAAATTGTTTGGTTGCGAAGAACCATTGGAGCCTCCATCAGATAGCGGTGAATGGTTTCCTCCAGCATCAGAAGAAGACTCAGATTTATCCACAACCACAAAGGACTCATCCATTGCCTTTCCGGTCTGGCCAGCATAAGATGGAACAGCTCCCCCACGAGGTCGAGGAGGGATGCCTTGAGCCGGAGGCTTTTGCTTTGGTAATACCACAAAGGAGTTGTCCATTTTCGTTGAAGCCAACACGCTATTCGCCCCATGCATTGACGAGCCCTGCATTCCTGCATCAATTTATTGCCAAACCAAATGACTCACTGTGGATGGCAAATCAACCAACATTACACTTGCAAGAATTGCATTAAATATTTATTCACTAAACTGGAATGTCTTTTTAACCTTAATCTCACATAAAAATCCCAATAAACAAACAGTGTCATACAGTTCACCATCCCAGATCAAACATAAGCTACAAAAAGGTCCAGTACTTCAAACTAAACGGTAATCGTGCTTCACTGAAATATCAATAAGTCATTGGTCAAAATAATCTCCCCCCAAAACTAAAGAACCATATATCATCTATTCAGGTTTCAACTACAACAAAAATTCATGCAAAATACTCCAAAAAGGCACAAAAAATTCTTCAAGTTCCCATAGATTTAACTGAAAAGCATCAGACTTGACGAACACAAGTGCGCAAAATGAAATTATTCTTTTTTTTAGAAAAAAAAGGGGCTTTGATCAATGATAAATAGAATTGAAAGGCCAAAAAACAAGAGATACTGACCGGAGCGAGAGGAGTCGTTTAAGAACCTGTCGGCGTAGGAATCGACGCCGACGACGCAGAGGGAGTGACGGCAGTTCTGGCAAACCCATCGAGGCAGATTCGGGTCCACCGGGAAGCTCCGACCCCCCTTTTCATTCATATTACTCTCCTTCTCCAAACTTCGCAAAATTCCGTTCCAGACTTCAACTGGTTTTTTTGGATTCTAATTCGAGCAAATCACAAAAGTTCCTTTGCGTTTGTTTGCTTCTCGACTCGAAATTTGTCGTCACTTTTTCTCGTATTTTTCTTTCTGGATATAGAAATTTTCTCGTCTTTTCTGTTGTTCTGTTTTTCCTGGAAAATGTCGTTTGGGTTGGATCTGCTCTGGGCTATGAACAGGGCCTAACTCGGCCTGGTTCTCATCTGGCCCTTTTAATAGCTTTAAAAGCACAATGTTGTACGTTCATTTTTCTTTTTTTTTTTTTTTAAGAATTAATGTAGCGAGCTATTGAGCTTCAGGCTACTGCAAAAAAAAAAAAAAAAAAAAAAAACAAAACAAAACAAAAAAAACAAAACAAAACAAAACAAAACAAAAAAAAACAAAAAAAAGTACTGAGCTTCAGGCCATTTATAATAAGGTTTTTTTTCATCTTTTTCTTTTTTAAATAATTAAACAAGACGACCACTTTTAGACTTTTTTATTTTATTTTAAATTTAGATTAGATTAACCGTTCACCCACGCCTCGCAGCTAAAAACATTGTTAGATTATACAAGCTAAAAATTTTTATAGTATAAAATTAGTTTATGTATACACATTTATACATACATATATCTATATATAATATTGTAGTAAGAAATCTTTTACAATATATTTGAGTTTTTGCTTTTCTGTTTCTTTTCCTTATTCATTGGTAATTAGAATATGCAATTATTCTATTTTTTAACAAGACGGGAAATACTATTTGCCTATTAACTACAATATATTAAAAGTCATAGTCAAGGGCAAATAATTCTGTAATAACAAATTTATCAAATTATATATCCGCAATTATAATTTACTGAAAATATAATAATATTAAAATGTCCACAGTCATCATACATTTGTAATGGCAAAAATCTAAAATTTACAACGTTATGTATAACTATGTACAAAACAAATTAATAAGATAAAGGCAATACATAAATTAACTTCATGAACAAACAATATATAAATAAACAAATTCATGTCTCTATTTGTGTATCTTCAGCTTCCTCCTTCACAGAGGAACTAATAAATTAAAAGTCTCTGATAATAAAATTTGGTTATATTAATTTAACAGAAATAAAAAAAGAGAAGTTAAAAAAATCTAAAAAATTTATAGATAAATAAATAAATGAATAAACAAAAAAGGAAAAAGAAGAAACCGCAAAAAAAATGAATAAGGAATAAATACAGTAATATTTTTATGTAACAAATGTGGCTCAGACATTTAATACTCTTTGTAATGTGCGACAAATGGATTATCTTATATTTTTATGGCCATTTTCTAGCTATCTAGGTCAAAGTTTTTTTCATAATAAAAAACATTGATGGCAACTACACAAAGACACAAAAATTATTAAGATATTATATCTGTTATACAAATTATTATATGTATGTAAGACAAAATAAATTATTAGAGTAAATATAAGAATATCCAAAAACTGCCTAGTGAATTAAAAGGAAACAAAAAAACAGCAACATCAAAGAAACAATAAAGTCTATCTTTTTTGTCCAAGTAAAATAAAAGAAGTGAACAGAATTAAGACATTGAATGAGTAATAAAGTCTAGAATTTCATTTGTTCCCAAATGACCAAAGAAGCCTAAACCAATAACAAATGAAAAAATAAAAAATAAAAAATGATGATAAAAGTATACAATCACAACATAGGACATGTAAAGACTCAAAAGCTTTTGCAGAGGAAAGAGAAAAAAAAGATAAAAAGTAAATTAAGAACTCATTTATTTCACCGATTTAAATTTTTAATTTTAAATTTTACAGTAAAAAAATTCTTAGAAAATGTCACATCTAATTTTTTATAATAGTGAAAAACTCTTAAAAAACGTCACATCTCAACTCAAATTAATAACTCCAATCGAGAAGTGAACGAGACCTAAATAATTCAAAATCAAACAGTAAAACAAATTAAAAAATAAAAATGTAAAAATGTTATATAAAGAAATAAATTTTGATTGAAATACTTAAAATAGAAGTACCACAAATCTGAAATAGGTCAGACTGATAGAGAAACAAAAAGCAAAAAAAAAAAAAAAAACTTGTTGAATGAAATAGTAAACTGAGAAAGAAAGACTATAAGAATAAGTCGTTTAGTTTGCTGATTAAGTTTTTAATTTGAGTTGAGATGTGATTTTATATGAGAATTTTTTACTGTAATAAAAAAGTTAAATATGACTTTCTAAAAGCTTTTATTATAATAAAACTCAAATTTTAAATTTAAATCGGTAAAAGTGAAAACGGTTTAGAGAAAAAAAAAGAGCTAATGTATATGTAAATGACTTTTGAATAAAATAATGATGCTATGAAAGTAAAGCATCATAATAAGTTAAAATGAATAAAAAAGAGATGGTCAAAAAGTTTTAGTGAAAAAAAATAGATAATATTATAATTCAAGTGAAGGAAACATATTCACAACAATTTTTAGATAAATTATATTAAACTCAACATGTTAAAACTAATATAGTCATCATCACCGCATAAAAAAATTAAAGCTGAAATATATCAAATAAACATATGTATATACTAAATGAAAAACTAAAAACGATAAGCAAGAAAAACAAAACCGAAGTTCTTTGAATGTAATAATGATGTCAAAAACACAAAAGCATTAGAATAAGTAAAAGAAAACTAATATATATATCTAAATAACTCTTAAATGAAGCAGAAACCAAAATCATTTGAATTGAAAAACTCAAAACCATAAACAATGACAAGCAAAACCGAAGTTCTTTTGATGTAATAATGATGTCAAAAAACATAAAAGCATTAGAATAAGTAAAAGAAAATTAATATATATCTAAATAACTCTTGAATGAAACAGTAATGGAAAGTATCCAAAATCATTTGAATAAATGGAAATAAAAAAAGAGATATAGCTAAAAAAATTTCACCAAAATGGATAAACAAAATCAAAATCCAATTGAGCAAAACATATCCACAGTAATTTTTAAACAAATTAGATAAAACTCAGCATATCAAAATCAATTATAACCACCATCGCCATATAAAAAAACTAATTCAAGCTAAAATATGTCAAATAAACATATATATATATATATCACAGAGAAATAAATAAACACAAAGTTAGTAATATTTAATAATGAAATACAAAGAAGATAAGACATAAATGTCTAACATTTATTAACAATAGAACAATAGAAGACCATTTATGTGAGTGTTATATATCAGCAACATCTATTAATAACATGACAAAACCAAATATGAAAAGAAAAGAATAAAACACAAACAGCACAGATTAATATCATTATAGTAAACCAATAAATTCAATATCGCCCACAAACATTAAAAAGATGTAAGCAAAGGTTATTAATAGTACCTAAAATGCGCTAAATACTGCATGAACTGCAAAATATCAGCCAAACAAATACAAACAGACACGAACAGAAAGAGTAGTAAATATAGTGATGAAATGATAGCAGTAAATGATCAAACGTAAACATGTATATATGAAACAGATTCATACACATTAGCATTTATTTATAAATAAAGAGGAAGAAAATAGACTGAAGCAGTTTATAACTTACAAGAACATCACATGTAGCTGCATTAAGTCGGTTTAGAGAAACATAAAATATAAAGATTTTTTATTTAAATCATAAAAGTAATATACTATTACAGCAAGACAGATGAAAAAGAAAAAACGAAAAGAGTTTATTTCGGAAGAGAAAAAAAAGAAGAAAAAAAATAAGGGCATAACATTTTTTTCCCCCAAATTTTTTGCTTATTTCAGATAATACACGAAAAAAAAAAAGAAAATCTTTAAGCCATCTGAAAGGAAAACATCGTCAATTTATACACTGATTGACAAAGGCATCAAGTAATGTTTTGTATAAATCTATAATTTATGAAATTCCTTTTTTCATAATTGGTATAATAAAAATATATTAACTATTTTTTCTTTTTTTTAAGAGTAACTTTCTTAACTAAGTAGACATTTGGTTCATGGATTCAAAATCATGATTCAAAATCATTCTCAATTACGTGTATTTTTTGTAAGAAAAAATACTGTAACAAACCCGAGTCATGATTCAAATCATGGTATGAATCTAACCTTTTTTAATAATTGGTATAATAAAAATATATTTAACTGTTTTGTTTGAAGAGTAACTTTCTTAACTAAGAGTCAGATAGATATTATTATTATTATTATTTTTTTTTTTTGGAGAATGATAGATATTAGTAAGTTGAAATATAACGTAAAATTTAAAATATTGTATAAACAACAATAATTGACTTATTATAAGAAATACTTTATAGTTGAAACCGTGAAACCTAAGAATAATAATAGTTATTCACTAAGTTTTTAACTATTATTATTAATTAATTTTATTATTATTATTTAAATATTTAAAAGTTATTATATTCAATTCCATTCTTATAATTTCACTTAAATTATTTTAAGATTAATATACAAATAGTCTTGAGTTTACACCTAATTTTACTTTAATCTATGACTTTTTAAACGTCTTACATACGATACTTAAAATTTTTATTATGTTTCAATTTCGGTCATTTCATTAACTAAATGCTAAAATTTGGTAAAATTTGTATAAATTATAGATGAAAATTTAAAACATTTAAAATTTAAGATTATTTATGAAAATTAACTTTTGTTTTTATATTATTTTAGCCCATAAATTTTATATTTTTCAATTTTAACATAATGACTAAAACGGAAAAATAATAAAACCTTAAAGACTAACCGTAAAACATGTAAAAAATTAAAGATTAAAATAAAATTAAAAATAAACTTGAGAATAGATTAATCCTTAATTTTATTCAAAAACAATTACTAAAGTTAAATTGCCATATAAATACTTTAAAATATGTTCATTTTACAACTTAAATTATTATTTAAATTATATTATTATAATATTTTTTTATAAAAATTTAAATTTAATTTTTTATTACAATAATCTTCTCTCACACACACGTATATAACTCAAATTATAGAAAAAACAAGCCCTTAAAAACTTTAGATAAATAGAGAACGACCCGAGGAGTTTATTCCTTTTGACCAAAGTATCTGCTCACATCATACTCTTCTTTCTCTGCGATTCGATTTCGATCCCCAAACAGATTTCGAAACCCTAGCGAGTTCTCTCATTCTTCGATCATGGAGATCACAACGAATTCCACCGAGTCGAAAATCTACCAGCTCATGGTAACGCTGTTGGAGAGGAAAACCCTAATCTTGAGGTACGCAACCCCAAACGTCCTCGCCAACGATATCAAGCACCGTCTCTATGAAATCACAAGAATTCCGACAAGTCTCCAGCGATTGATCACCGGAACGAGCCAACTCCGAGACGATTCCGTGATCTCCAGCGACGGCGGGCACTTTCCGGCGGTGTTTCTGACGCTGCGGTTGCGCGGCGGGAAGGGAGGGTTCGGGTCGCTGCTTAGGGGCGCGGGGTCGAAGGCGTGGCAGAAGAAGACGAGCAACTTCGACGCCTGTCGCGACATGAGTGGGCGGAGGCTACGCCATGTCAACGCGGAGAAGAAGCTTGAGGAGTGGAAGGCAGCGGAGGAGGAGCGGCGGCTGGAGAAGAAAGCGGAGGAGTTTCTGAAGAAGATGGCGAAGAAGGGGAAGAAGGGCGTTGGGGATGGTGTGGCCGAGAAGTACGTCGCCAAGTATAGGGAGGAGTCCGAACGCTGCGTTTCGGAGGTCCTGGATTCGGTTAAGGAGGCCGTGGAGGGGAAGCGCAAGGCGGGGTCGGCAAGCAATGTTGCTGAGGCTAAGCGGTTGAAGATATGGTAAATTTCCTTTTTTTTTTTTTTGCTATTTTTTTCCCTGCTTATTGATAGACTCTTGGTTGCTATGTTTGCAGTACAGTTTGTTTTTTTGGGATTAGGGTTTTTGGAAATTTGGTTGCATTACCGGAATTGGGTTTGGATTTTGGGTTATTTGTTTTTTGGATTGGTTGCATTACTGGAGTTGGGGTTGGAATTTGGGTTATTTGTTTTGGGTAGTGATTTTATTTTGGGACGGGGGTTATTTGAATTTGGGCTGGGGAATTTGGTTGTTGATCTCTAACTTTCCTCATAGTTTGATTTGTTCCCTTTGATGTTTATATCTGAATCTTTTGGACTTATTTAGGATGGGAAAGCGAACATTGGCTGAAAGTGATGGTGATGATTCGGATGAGGAACAGGAGAATGAGAAATCCACTATATTGAATAATGGCAATCATTCAGATTATAGCAAGGATGCTGAGGGAAGTTCAGGTTCTGTTACTGGTGGGAAACAAGATGGGGAGCTTTCAAATGGCTCCTCCGAGAGTGGCTCTGAGGAAGAAAAAGAGAATGTTGTGCTAGGAAGCAAGGATTCTTGTGAACTTCCAATTCACGATTCTCTTTTGGAGGAGCAGAGTGATGTTTCGGAACCACTGGCTCACGGCGAGAAGATAGCTCAGGCTGCAACTGTACCCTGCTCAGATGAAGTTGTACAAGAGGAAAAGATGAACTGTGATGAGACTGTCGTGGAAAATGTTTCTACTTCAAGCTGCAGGGATGGGGTTGAAAGCACAGTATTGGTTTCTGATTCCCCTTCGTCAGAATCTGGTCTGGGAGTTCATGAAGAAGCAGGTTCAAACGTTGCAGAAACAGAAACAGAAACTCCACTGGACTTTGATCGATTCAATTCGGCAGTTGAACTAGAGGTATGTTTGAGAACATTAATCTTTTCTTACTCTGTTTTGTTTTTCCAGTTGTCTGGTGTGTCAGTTTTGCGTCATTATCTATCGTCATTTAGATAAATCCTTTTATGCTGTTGTTTTTAGGTTGTTAGTACCTAGCTTGTTAAATTCCATTTTTTTTTCTCTCTTTCCCGCGGTGTTTAGAGTTTAGGCTCTGGTGCAATTTGCCTATATCCCAGGTGCCTTTCTTTTCGTTATTTTCTTTTTCGTGCATATAGTTATTGTAAAATTGAACTTTGTGCATTAGTTTGTTGTTGAACACGTATGATCTTATGTCCACCTTTCGAACATAGATGCCTTTAATGGAAACAAAACTTTTAGGCTCCTATTCACTACCTTACTTGCTACTACTGTTACGAAAGTTGTCTTGTCTCTTGTTTAACTGGCTTGTTTAGTTTTACAGCGTGTACAGAATAATATGTTCTTCAATTCTGCTTGCTTATTTCATTCCCCACCTGTTATGATAGGTTCTTGGCTTGGAAAGGTTAAAGTCCGAACTTCAGGCTCGTGGGTTAAAGTGTGGAGGCACTTTGCAGGAGCGTGCTGCCAGGCTTTTCCTGTTAAAATCTACCCCTTTGGATAAGATTCCTAAGAAGTTACTTGCTAAAAAGTAAGTGTGTAATCTTGGTTTCGTTTGTACTAGGTTGCGAAGCAATCAATTTTACTCCCAAGTGGTTTACTAGTGACTAAAAATGTGTATATTTGGAGCTCTGCGCCGCTCAGTTCTAACTAATATTTTCGTACTATGTAACCTGATCGCATAGAATACTATTATGCTAATAAAGAGATTTTCTTTCTATAGAAAAGGTTTGTATAAATAACAGTGACATGATTCAGAGGAGTACCTTCGTTCATGAAAAAAGTAAAAAAGAAAAGAAAAGGTAACAAGTAACATTGATATCCTTAAAAAAAGGGTAATATTGAGAAAATATACGGGTATAGACTAATTGATGAACCTTCAAGGGTTTGGAGCATTGCATGGACGGGACTTTTAGCTCATCATGCTCGTCCGGATCAAACTAATGATGAGCTTTTTACTTTGTGGGTGCGCGTACACACCTTGAATAGTGTGGGCATGGAGTTACTAAATGGAGACTGGAGCGGGTATAGGGGTTTATATTCTCCCTGAAACGGGGTTTATATCCAGCTCTCTCCAACACTCGTGATCTTCGCATAGCAGTTGGGCATGCACAGCAAAAAATGTAAACAAATTTTTTAGCATCACCAAACATGAAAGAAAATAAGGCATGAAAAACCCCATTTTGAACCAAACCAAGTAAAATTGGAGGGGAAAAACTCCCTTGATTACAATTTGAAAACGAACTCGGGTTAGTAAACTTACCAAATGGTTAAGTAGACGAGCATTATTCCCTTTGTTTGTGGCATCAACTACTAGTTCTTCACTGATCTTGAAGAGCCGCAGAAAAGATATATGCTGGCTTTTAGGATCAAAATTGTAGGAACAGCTCAAAGACAGCGATAGCTAATACTAAATTTACTTAAAAGAAAGGTGACGGATAAAAAAATCTGATCGTAATAAAATAAGTCAAAGATCATTTTATCATTGAGTTAAAAAAGAAAAAGAAAAAAAGGAACTCGGATTGCGTAAACAAAAATGCTGATGATCTACACTAACAGGCAGCATATAGTGCTAAAACTTTGGGCGGCGGCTACCTAAAGCCTAAATTTTTTCGGATTTGACAGGCAGGATTCTATGTCCGCTCGTCTAGCCTAGGGGTCGGGTTCGGGTTTGGGCAGCCCAAAAAAAAATCCTATTTGAACCAAGCCTGCCTCCCGTTGAAACCTCCTGCCCAATGCCCACTGAACGCCCGCTGGAGTGCCCACCCAACGGCTAGTTTTTTTTACCATTTGTGCCTGGCCCGAACGCCGATCCAAAAGCCCGACTTCAACGGCTATTTTTTGAGCTATTGCCCGAGAAGTCCGAACAGCCGCCCAAAGCCTGACCCGCCCGATAAAAAACTAGCCGTTGGATTCAAAAATGTGGGCGGAAAATTGATTTTTTTAACCCAAAATTTTATCTATAAATACCTTCCTCCTTCAAACATTTTCTTCACAACATTACTCACGTTCTCTCTCAATCTATCTCACTTTTGACTCAAATCTCTCTCACAATTTTTCTACAAGCTCACACAAAATCCTAAAGCTCTCTCTCAAAGTGCTCTTATTTCAAGTCTTAAAGCTCTCAAAGCTCTTTTCAATTTTAAGCTCTCTCAATTTAGTTTAATTTCATTTTTATAATGGCATCCTTTGGTTATGGTAATAATCCTGTTGATCCCCAAAGTCCACTTCCTACTAATTTTATACTGCGCAGGAATTGCAAACACAAGCACCTGAGGAACAATATCTAATTCCAAATCCTAGCCGTGGTGGATTTGGTGGAGGTCGTGGTCGCAATGGTGGGTGTGGAGAGGCAAATGCTACTGCAAGTGTTGCAACCTCCAAGCGGAAATGCAAGCGCACCTCGACAGTTTGGGAGCGCTTCAACGTCCTAGAGGAGGCCAACAATGACAGTAACACTAAACACATAACAATGTAAATATTGTCATTCTAATTTACAAGGTGACACTATTCATAGCACAACACACTTGAAAAAACACTCCGAAAAGTGTCTTAAAAAACGTGGCCAAACCGGCAGATCCGAATTTTGTCAAATACAATTATCATTTGATCGCGCAACCGGTGGTCTAATCAGTTGGAAATACAATCCGCAAGTACATCGTATGGAAGTTGCACGAATGATAGCATCATTAGATCAGCCACTTAGTTTTGTCGAGCATCCTAATTGACACTGTTATATTAAAATTGTACACAATCTTAATGCACAATTTTTTTTTTTTTTTTCAAAAACTACTTTTAGGAAATATTTGTTAAAATTATTTAAACAAGAAAAAAAGCATTAATCAACCTTTCGCACTCTACTAACGGTTGCGTTGCGTTAAAGACATATATTTGGTCTACTGTTGCTAACAAGTCTATCGTTGCCAACAAAAATTATTTATCTGTAACCGGACATTACTTCAAATGTTTCGATTTAGCTAAGAGAATATTAGGTTTTAAATGTGTTCTAGGATCACATAGCACCGACCTAATATATAATATAATTTTAAATGTCATTGATGAATATAGATTAAAAGATAAAGTGATAGCTATAACATTAGATAATACTAGTGTAAATACTAAAATAATTGATCTTCAAGGATATATGATAAAATTCAAGACGTTGATCTTCACGGTATGCATATGATCGCTTTTAACTTAATTATCAGGATTAGTTTCCTAAGTTAGCTTTTTACTTTTATTATTATTATTATTATTATTATTATTATTATTATTATTATTATTATTATTATTATTATTATTATTATTATTCATCTAATATTGTGTTTCAATATATGTGTGGCAAATGCCATTTATAAAAGTTTATACATACATACACACACTGAAACTGAAGTTTGGATTTCTTTGCTCTCTAACTTTATTGTTCCTCACTCACTTTACCGGTCATGTACAGATGCAATGGAAAGACGTTTCCACTCGATGAGGCCTGGATGGAGCGTTCCTAAATTCATTGATCTTAAAACTTTTCGCAATCCTTCCAAAGGCTATCTTCTAAATGACCAATGTATTTTTGGATTAGAGGTTTTCATCATGAAGAACACATTCAAAGGGATGTGTTTAAGAGTGCTTGATGGTAATACAACTTGCAAATATTCCTGGAAGTTCTATGAACTTTAAAAAAAAAATCGATGATGATATGTGTCATGCGTCTGATTTCTTTATTTGTGGAGACCATAAATGGTACAAACCTATTTACGTTTTCTTTACCAGATCAATGTCTGCTATTGGTATTTTTGTGTTATAATACTAAGAGACTGATTTTCATGTATTTTTGTACTCGCTGGAAGATTTTGTTAATTCCTAAAGGCAATATTTTCCGGGAGGACAGCCATATTGCGGTCGGTTTAAAACTAGATACTTTAACTCTTCCTCCAAATACTAAGCTTCTTGTGAACTATATGTTTCGTCTTAAGGGCCGAACTCGAACTGTATGGAAGAAACATCATGAAGATGATGGTGAGAACCTTTTTTTTTCTTTTTTAATTACAAAATTTTCATAGATCTTATATTGCAAAATGGTAACGTCTTTTTTTTTTTTTTTTACAGGTAGTGTTGAGTTATTCTCCTCTGAAAACACTTTTATTATCTGTGATTTCATGTTATTGGTTAACTTTAAAGATCCAAAAATTAGCTATCTGATTGACGATTCATGCATTATAGATGTCGAGCTTGATGTCATCGCGATTAAAATTAGAAACGTGAATATTGAATAAAATTTGTTATAGGATTATTATTATTATTATTATTGTTATTATTATTATTATTATTATCATCACCATGATCATTGTTATCATCCTTATTATCGTTATTATTGTTATTATTATTCTTATTATGCTTATTATCGTTATTATCATTATTATTATCATTATTATCATTATTATTATTATTATTATTATTATTATCACCATGATCATTGTTATCATCCTTATTATCGTTATTATTATTCTTATTATTCTTATTATGCTTATTATCGTTATTATCATTATTATTATCATTATCATCATCATCATCATCATCATCATCATCATCATCATCATCATTATTATTATTATTATTATTATTATTATTATTATTATTATTATTATTATTACTATTATTTTATTATTAATATTATTTCATTATTATTATTATTATTATTATTATTATTATTATTATTATTGTTACTGTTACTATTAAATTATTATTATTACTATTTCTATTACTATTACAAAATACTATTATTATTAATATATTATTATTATTATTATTATTATTATTGTAATTAATGATATCATTATTATCATTATTATTATCGTTTATATTATCAACATTATTATCATTATATCATTTTATATTATTATTATTATTATTATTATTATTATTATCATTATTATCATTATTATCATTATTATCATCATTATTATCATTATCATTTATATTATTATTATTATTATTTATTATTATTATTATTATTATTATTATTATTTTATTATTATTCACCATCATCATCATCATCATCATCATCATCACATCATCATCATCATTATTATTATTAGCATTATTATTATTATTATTATTATTATTATTATTATTATATTATTATTATTATTATTATTATTATTATTACTATTATTACTATTATTTGTAGTATTATTATTACTATTATTACTATATTTTTACTATTATTTTATTTTATTATTACCATTATTATTATTATTATTATTATTATTATTATTATTATTATTATTATTATTACTATTATTATTATTACTATTACTACTATTATTACTATTATTTTATTCTATTATCTCTATTATCTATTATTATTATTATTATTATTATTATTATATTATTATTATTATTATTTATTACTATTTTACTATTATTATTATTTTTATTATTATTATTATTATTATTATTATTATTATTATTATTATTATTATTATTATTATTATTATTATTATGTAAAGCCTTAAAATTCCTATGCTTAATGTCATCATTTTAATACTAGTCACCTACGTATGATTCTTACCTCGACACATATGATGGTGAGGACAACCAAAAAGAGGAAAAAAAAAAAAGAATATACTGTGTGCCCATTGAATTTTCAACCAATTTGGAGACGACACTATCATATGATATATGTGATAAAAGAGTTTAGAAATGTGATTTTAGTCATAAGAAACAAGTTCTGGCTGAGTGGTGATACCTCGCTAGCAAACTGCCCTCGGTGCCTGTCCACTTAATCTTAATTTGCTTATTTTGCTTTATATTCTTATATTCGAAAACATGACGTTAAAATATTGTGTTGCTCTTACAGGAACAATGCAGTCTTTAGATGCAAGACACATAGAACTATTCCTGAGCGAGAGGTACCAAAATGGGAGCTGGGATTACGATGTTGCAGGATCCTGTGGTATCAAAAACCACATAGATGGAGCGTCAGGGGCTATTTTTGATGTCAAACACCTCGCAGACTCATTGACATCCGGTAAAAATGTTCCTTGCAGTTAATTTTCTAACCATAAGATCAATGAAAAAATGGCATGATACTTAAAACTGGTATACCTATGAGACAATGATTAGTTAGCAGTGTTTTTGAAAGCGATTGTTTAGGAAAAGGCCCTACTATGGAACCACTTACTACAAGTGGCCAAGGTGATTCTAATAATTGTGTCATCTAAATTGAGTTAGGAACAGCTAATAACATGAACAAGTTGTTTATAATGGGTTTCAATGTTGTATAGATTGACTGGTTGCTTTTTTACTAGTGTTTGTTCAATGGAATTAATAGAACTCTGTTGCCTTGGTCACATATCAATCAATGTTAACAAGAACATCAGCTTGATTAGCCCGAAAAAAAAAAAAAAAAAAAAAGAAGAAGAAGAAGAAGAACATCAGCTATTTCTGTCCTGCGGTTATAAGTCGATCTGATTTAATTTCTAAATAAAATGGCAGCAATCTTTAATCTCAAGCCATAGGATGGAAAACCAATGGACTGGCAACCAAGGGCTGTGATAAGTCACCGTACAGTCGCTGTTAACACCAACTTACAGAAAAATGAAGGCAGAACTCTTCCTTTCCTTCCAAAATCATATATACATTTAATTAATGCACAAGAACCATAGCATTCTCATATCCGTCAATAAATCACTCTAAATGTTTTCAGGTAGTAGCTCTAATTTAAGTTTATACAGATGTTCAAGGAACTTTGTTTTGCAAACCAAGTAACTAATAACTTGCCTTTTCTGTTTTCTCGCTGCCAGGACTTCACATCAAATACCATGCAATGAGAGCTGGACCTGATGGAGAAGTTGTTTCTATCCGGATCTCTCAGCAACTCCTGTAATTTAGTCAACTTCTAACGAGAACATAATGCAAAGGAAATGCCTGTGAAAAGAAAGAAAAAGTGACCATTTGGTGTAGTATTCGCTCAGCCATTTTTTCTTTTGGCGGATTTTAAAAAAAGTAGCCAACCATAAAGTTGTTTGCCTGCTGATTCCTCATATGAGAGAGAGAGATTTAGTCATCCATGTTCTGTTTTGCAGTTTGGACTTGATACACATACTCGTATATTTTCGCTCAGAATTTGTTCAAAAAAGGGGACAGAAACTGATATTAATACTCCACAGAAGTTACTTGTACATCTCATAAATACTCCATGTTCTGTTGTGCAGTGTGGACTTGATACACATATTCATGTTCTGTTGTAGTTCTTAAGGTTTTTTAATACTACTTTGTTTGGGAGTAATGAATGGCCCCCCCATATCTAGGATTGGATATCCCACTTTGGATTTGACAGAAAACTGATATAAATACTCCATTTCTTTCGGTCTTCCCTTAAGGCATCTGGCGTATTAATTGATAATGGCTAATAAAAGCATTCATCACCACTACTTAAATATATTATATTGCTCTACACAGGCAATACCATTATTTTATACAATCTTGACTTTCCTAACTATTTAAATATTTTGTGACATTTAACATAAGCCATCACTATTGCACACTAACCTTCCCCTCTCTTAGATTCAGGCTTTCAACATATGGGCACCATTGATGTCCTCTTTTTCCTCATCTTCTTTCTCTTTCCCATTATATTTGCATCAGAAGAATGTCAAATTTCCGTGTGTGGTAACAAAAGCATCCCTATCAGATTCCCTTTTCAGCTAGAAGGCCAGAACCTGCAAAACTGCGGCTACCCCGGTTTCGACCTGACCTGTAACAGCCAGAATATAACAGTTCTCAAACTCCCTTTTTCTGGGGAGTTTTTTGTTCGACAAATCAGTTACATCACTCCAGAGATACTTCTCTATGATCCTTTCAAATGCCTTCCTCGTCGGCTTTTGTCCTTCAATCTTTCAGGGTCTCCCTTTGTTTCAGCTTTCTATCAGAACTTCACATTCCTCATGTGCCCATCTTCCTTAACCAAGTCCCGGTACACTTCCATCGATTGTCTCAGCAATTCAACACACTCGGCTTTAGCCACTTCTTCCATGAGTCTTGCCACTTCAATGTCTGCTTCTTGTGAAGTTATTAGCACATTACAAGTCCCGGTTTCGAGGCCTGTTCGATATGATGAAGGATTCTCGAGCGCTCTCAATAACGATCTTCATTTGACATGGTATGAACCTGATTGCAGCATCTGTGAAGCCCAAGGTGGCATGTGTGGATTCAAAAGCAACACTAGCCAAGATATTGGCTGCTTCTACTTTCCCGGAAAAGGTAAGAAAATTTCTTCCCGAGACATCGTTTTGTTACCTTCCGATCGGTATATTTGCCTTAACAGAATTGTTCTTGGAGAAGTAATAGGAAGCGCGGTTACTTTCTGATTCGGTCAGAAATTAGTTGATTACCACCTTTGGTAAGATTAACAAATTGCCTTGTTTATCGAGGTCAATAATATAATTAAATCATTCGTGACATATGAATCTTGTATCAGTATAAAGCTAGTGTAGTACGGCATTATACGTGTATTAGATAAATTAGTATTAACAATGTCAACTGAATGACACCCGTAGGATATGGATGCCATCAAGTTCTTCTACCTTGTGACGACTGATAGCATATATATATATATATATATATATATATCCACTCCACTCCTTGAAGAGGCCAAAAGTCAAACTATGTTGATAATATACTTAATTTCTTTCCATTCCCATCCCAAATTTCAGGTCTACCTTGCACTACTCTAGAATCCATTTCTACCCAATAGGCCATGGTAATAGATGACCTTTATCAAATTCTCCACCAAGATATATAATTAGGTCCTCGGGATCTATCGAATTGGGTGAACGGTTAGTTGCTCAATAAGCCTACAGGTTCAAGATGAAGCGACCACCCATTGGTCCACCAAGCGTGTTTGTCCAGCGACTCTTAAACAGCCAATTAGGCAAGATCTCAGTAGTGAGTAAAAAAGTGGCATAAAAACTCACCTATACTATTCTAAGCAAAAGAACTCCAAAAATGCAATTGAGGAAACTTTCTTGGAAAGTGATTATGGCTGATGGCTTCTTCTCACCCATTGTATTTTTTTTTTTTTTTTTTCAATTACTAATGACTTAGGACACAAAATTGAATTGGATAAAGAGGAGATCTAAAATAACACCTTACTTGTAAAATAACCAAATTTCAGATGGATCAAATGATGGCCTCAAACTATTTCGGATCATTTGCTTTTCCATTGCTGTGCCAGCCATCACATGCGCAGTTGGGATCGCCTGCTTTGGCTGCTTTGTAGACAGGACTAACCATCTCAATGCACGACGGAGTGCAACCGCGGTGGCTGCAGCGCCCGAAGGACCAGAGCCTGCCATTGTCATGATGGGTTTGGATGAAACAACCATTGAATCTTATCAAAAGCTTGTTTTAGGAGAGAGCCGGCGGTTGCCTGGACCCAATGATATGACTTGCCCCATATGTTTATCTGAGTATTGCAGCAAGGAGACCCTGCGATGTATCCCGGATTGCAAACACTGCTTCCATGCGGAGTGCATCGACGAATGGCTACGCTTGAATGGAACTTGTCCAGTTTGCAGGAATAATCCATCTCCATCCCCTGCTCGTGTTAGCTTAGAAAGTGTTTGATAAAAATTATTTTTTTTTTTTTGTATCATCCATCTTTTTTTGTAGTGTTTCTTTCTTTCCTATATACATGTACATTTTGGTTCATATATTCTGGATCCCTTCTCTTCTTCCCCCCATCCTTTCTAGGAATCTTACGCAACACAAAACATAATTTTGTTGATTTTAGAAGCAATCTAGTCTCTTGTATATCAATCTAGTATTGCTTCACAAAATATTCGGTGTTTGTTTCACTATCATATTTCCGATTGTAGTATATGTTAAAGATCGTTGGAGACAACCTTCAAACTGAGTGAGGGCGCATACCAAAATATTTTTAAGAAATAATTAACATAAAGAATAAAAAGGACTAATTTTAAATTTGACCCTCGTTAAATTGCAGTTGTCTAATTTATCTCTACGACTTAAAATGGTACAAAATTCCTCTCAATCTTATAATAAATTTCAACTTTAATACTTCTAATATTAAAGCATCAATATTTTAATACATTTTGGTAATCCGGCCTTTTAAAGTATGATTTGAGTTTAAATCTATTTTGAATTTCAAAATCTTATTATTAGAATATATTTACAAATGAGCTATTAGAAAATATGAATGAGCCATTAGAACGGGTATATGAGACATTAAGAGTGCATTTGGAAGGTTCTAAAATGATTTTGTTTTTTGTATGAAAATGGAAATGAAAACGTTTCTATTTTCATTTTTGAATTATTTTTAAAAATGCGTTTGGTAGTTTTATTCAGAGATTGATTTCAGTTTTAAAAAAAACTGAAACTGCGTTGGTGGTTTAATTTTTAAAAACATGTAATAATATTTAAAATAATAATATATTAAATAAATAATATTATTAAATATATTTTATAATAATATATTAAATAAAAATATTAATTATTTATATATAAAAAAAAATATAAGCATATAATGGAAATCTATATAAAGCCCTGAGTACTTAAAATCAGCTACCAATCACTACTTGGTATTTACTCCACAAGTCCAAAAAAAAAAAAAAAAAAAAAAACCAATATACTAATTACTAAAGCCCAAGCAGGCCAACATCTCAATTCCATAAGGTTTACGTTAATGATCAAGAAAAGACGCAGTCAAGCTCCATGGCTGCACTCTCCTCTCCTCCGTGAGTGAGAAAAGGAAAAGAAGAAAATGAAAACGGTATTATACCGTTTTTAGTTTTTCACAAAAAGACAAAAATGTTTTTGTTTTTAAGTTTTGGAAAATTTTACGCCAAATGCGTTTTTAAATTGTGTTTTCATTTTTTAACTTTAAAAAACGTAAAAAATAAAAACAAAAATAAAAACAAACAGACCCTAAATGAAGATGAGGGCGGATATGAGTTAAAAATTAACCCCCGATTTGGAGGTGGGGTGGGGGTGGCGAAGCTCTTTCGTCCCCAACCTCACTCTGATTACATATACTCTTTACATATGTACACTTTAGATTTAGCTTTTAGACTTTCGGCTTGTTATTATTAGAGTTTAAATTTGACATTAAGATTTCAATTTATGTTTATGACATATTAATAGTTTATTTATTTTTCTACAAATTTAATGATTTTTTAAAATTTAATAATGTTACAAGTATTTTTTTTTAATTTTTAATGGGTAAATGAGTAAAGTATAATGATTCTCCTTATAAGTATTCTCCGAATAAGCATAATGATTCTCCTAACCTTAAATTATACAATATAAAAGCGGGTGTGAGAGATAAAAAGAAGAGTAGGGTGGAGGAAGCACAGCTACCCCTGCCCCACCCTATTGTTGTGCTTCCTCCACCCTATTGTAATCCCTAGTACTTGTTCTAATTCACATGTATAGAACACAAGAAAAAATAAAAAAAATAAAAAAATAATCGTTGTTGCTTGTTTGTCCCCAATCCCTCAAGAGCCAAGAATAGATGTCACTTCAACTAGCATATCTTTTCTTTTGTGATCTAAGAACAGTACTTGAATTTACTAGGATTATTCTTTCTTTGATATAAAATGTTGAACAAAACAGGAATTTAACAAACTTTTGATCAAACACCACACATTAAAGAATGCTTCGAAGTTGCACAATCACAAGAAGAAAAATAAAAGAGTCAAACACGAGATTTTTATGTGGTTCAGATTTGAGATGAACTCCATATCCACGGGGACCAAAAGTCACAAGTTCAGCATATCGAACATTAATTACACACTCAAGCATATGACCAGTGCTACTGAAACCTCTCTGTACAATAACACCGTTTCACACAACAAGAAGATGACAATCTCCCCACGTTACACCCTTTACACTCTCATGGTTTTTTTTTTGTTTTGTTTTTTTTTTTTTGTTTTTTGTTTTTTGTTTTTTGTTTTTTTTTTTTTTTTCATATATAGGTTTTGCATTCTTATATTACTCAGTGTAATGGTCAATCAAATACTCAACCTCTGTACCAAAATTTAACATAAAATAATCCTGTCCTTTTGAAGGATATAAGCCAAGTATAAACAGAGTTAATAATGCAAGCAAAGATAAAAATAAAATAAGAAAACACTAAGGATTACATATGAAAGAAATAGTTACGATAATACTTTGGAAAAATTTATGGTAAGGGAATACTTTTTCCCTATAGGTAGGGTGCCTAAAAAACTATTAATGACATGTTTAATTTACGAATTCGTTTCTAATTTTAAATTATAATTTTTAGTTATTTATAATATTTTTTTTATAAAAAATTTAAATTTTAAAAATTAAAATTATAAATTATAATTTTAAACTCATAAATTAAATATTTTATAAATTTGTATCGAACGGTGAAAAATATGAAGGTATACCAAAATACAACAAAACCTCCCGAAGAAAAATAACAAAAAAAAGTCATCTACAACTAGGACTAATCTTTTTCAATGAAAAAAAAAAAAAAAGAATTTACCTTAAATATACGAGTTTAAATTTTACTTTTTATTTTTAATAAATATTTTTTTTATCAGTATGATTATTTAATTAAAAAAATAATAAATTAAGAGTAAAGATTAAAATAATAAATTTTAATTCTTGTACTTTTTAAAGATATTTATTAAGATTGCCCGACACCGGGCTACACCCTCGCCGTCCGCGGCTCGACCCCTGTAAGTCACTGCCGTTGGATCTCACACCCTGTGTGCACACTGTCTCGGATCTCCAGTCGTGAATCCAACGCAGCTCAGCCGCGAGAGTTCCTCCGACTGGACGGAGCTCAGGCAGAAGGGTCAAGAACCATGGGTCACAACTGGGTCGCCACCCACCTCGAGTCGCGACCACGTCGCCATCAATGGAGCTCAGCCGTGAGAGTTGATGAAACAACAATTTGTTGGTGTCGTTTGGCCGAGAAATGATGAAGAATGTCATTGACGGAAGAATGACCAAAAGCGAAGAGATTTCTCACTTCACATATTTGAATCAAGATCTTGTAGAAGATGCAGCTGTGTTTTCAGGCTTCGTTAGCTAGCTTTAAGCAGATCTCTTGCTTTGTATCGTATACTAACTTAATTGATCACATTTGAGCGATTCGAGAAATCAGAGAAAGATCAAATTTTTGTGTAAAAGCTGAGAAAGTTGTACTACATACTTCACCATATTGTTTTAAATTTGATTGATATTGATCGCCCATTCTCTTTGTGTTGTTCAACTTCGTTGATTTTGTGCATTGAAAAAAGACTTTTGTATCTGTGTTTGTTGCCATGATCAAGATGATGACGAGGTTGTTGGAAAATTAGGAGGGGGAAATTAAAATGAAGCTATTTGAAAATTAAAATCAGCTACTGAGTTCAAAACTTCTGGAATCCATTTTTTTCTTTTCCAATCCAGGATACAGTGAGGTTGAGCCTTCATCTTCTACACGATCTCAATACAGAAGTTTGGTTTCCTTCTCTTCGGTACCACCCTGTCGCGACAATGGTCCTACCCAGCTGGGTTGCGAATCTGCCTTTCAATGACGATGCTCCTCCGTTCCGGTCGTCGGTTGCGACAGTGCGACCTCCACGCCGTGGGTCGCGAAAGATTGTTTTTTCTTTTAAAATTATTTTTGAGTATGCTTTTCATTATTTTCGTAAATTTTTTTGTTAATAAAAGATTGTGATCAAATGTATTTGTTTCTATCTTGATTTCTGTGGCAACACGATTTTGATCCGTTGACTTTTAATCACACGGTTCAAATTTACTCCTTATGGATAGGAGAAAGTACATCCCTTACTGTAAATTCTCTCTAATAATTTTGTTATCACCATGAATTATTAGGGGGTTGTTCATTTCACGTGAAAAACTCGAGTAAGGCCCACTCGAGTGAGGCTTTTAGCCCAAGTTCTTGTTCGGCCGTGTAGTAACTCGAAAATTAATTCGAGTCACCAACCCTGACTCAAGTTCATCCTCCCCTTCAATTCGAGTGAAACTCAAATTAATAGCTACAGTGTATAGCTATTCTTGCGTGCAACAACAATAGCTCTTCTCTAAACCGAGATTCGAGCCATACCAATTTCTCATCTTTTTGCCATTTCACGTGATTCTCACTCCTTCTGTAAGTTTTGATTCCTGAATTGCACAAAACCTTTTGACCATCGTACAAGAGCCTCGTTTACTCCTTCAAGCTTAAATCCGTTCCCATACTGACAAGAAGTAGGCAAATCGAGTTTCCCCCAAATCTGAGATAGGGAAACCCTATCCTCAAAATCATCCCTCATCTTCATGCTTTTGGTCCCCGGCCAAAACGGAGAAATTAACCCTAAACTGTTCTGTTCGGCGACCTCCTTGAGCATCCCTCCTAGGTCGATGTAGGAGGAAACGCTCTCAACCTAGTGCTCTCTAGTGGCGGCATCAAAGCTTCTTCCCCTGGCATTGTAGTCGCCGATACCTGAAACACGGTAAATCCTTCCTGCGTTTTGAGAATCTCGAAGCTGCTCAAAGTTTCTCTTTTATAGACTCAAACTCAGTAAGTACTACAATCTTTGTATTTATTTTCTCGGCATGTTATGTTATGGTTTGATTCTACTTCCATAAACTCAGGGATTGCAGATATTGATTTTTGAGTGTATATATGTGATATGCCATGAACATTGTTTGCTCTGGTTTGGTTTTGTTTTCTTAAAGAAGAAAGTGTTAAAGGGATGAATGTGTGGAGATGTGTTAAAATGGCAGGAAACTGAAGTTCTTTGATACTTTCTTTACTAAGCAGGTTCGTTTCCGCTTTCAACCGAAAGAAAAAAAAATCATTTTTAATGGTTATGTTGTTCTGAAAGAAACGTGGCTATAATGTTTTTGTTTATAGATGGATAATTATTTATTGAAAACTGGTGATATGTAGCATATAAAGATATGAAGCTAGTATGTGCATGGATATGAACCACTGGTAATCAAGCTAGTAGCCAATGAAGTCCTTTATACGATGCTTCTTACTCTGTTGATTTGTTCCAAATTAGCCATTGGAATGTTCTTGAAATGCTTCACGTATCAACATTTATTATCACATTGATCACAAAACTGCACTTGTGACAGTTTATAAAGAATATGCCCATGTAGTCCTTAGATTAGCACCTATGCTATTGTAAAAACTCCCTTTTAGAAGCACCCTTGTTTATGCATGCAATGTCATTTGTCAGTGATGTTTCACATCCACCCTTTTGTGATCAACCATTTAAGAACAAAAGCCAACTAGGTTCTTAGACGTATATAGGGATGTAAAAAATAAACTCGAACCCGAATAACCTGTCCGACCTGACCTAACCCGACTAAAGCGTAGGTTTTTTTTTAAAATTCAGATTCAAATAGTCCCAATCTGCATTGGGTTGGGGGGCGGGGCAGGCATTTTGAACTCGCTTTACCCCGACCCGATTTAGGTGTGTAACCCTAAATTTCTAAATCTATTTTGCTAGACTATCTCTATATGAACTGTTTATTTGACGTATTGCTAATTTTATTTCTAGACTTTATTTACTGTTAAGAATTATATTTGATGTTATGTTAATGCTTATGGACTGTTTATGGATTTTATGCTTTTTGACTGTTAAAAGAGGTATGAAGTCATAGATTAAAATTGGTTTTCACCAATCCGAGTAACCTGAGGTCACCCGACAAGTTGCAGGTTTGTGGGCTTAAGAGAGTGTTGCGGCCTAAAATTTTCTCAACCCGCACTGAGCGGGTCGGCTCAATTTTTCGGCTCAACCCGACCCTACCCGGCCGAATTACACCTCTAGATGTATAAGATATATTTTTCCTGTGTAAACACCAAAAACATTACTTAAGAAGCTCATCTAATTCTAATCCGAGTCAAAAACATTTCCTTCATATGTGGATTTGCTTATTGTGAGTCTATTTGGTAATGTTTTCTTGCTTTGCCTCTTTATTTTAGGTGAACCCACTGCAAAGTGATAGTTCATCTAAATTACGCTTTGATGTACATAAACATTATGGCTATGATGCTTAATATGTGTCTAATGGCATTGTTCTTTATGTTGAGTGATATTCGAAGGCGTAACAATTATCTGTTGCCGATTTATAATATCACTATTGACATTTCTGTAATAACCAGAAAAATCTTGATGTTAATTAGTGTAATTTAAATAAATAAATCATGGATTTCCTGGATAATAACATGTTCTGTAATTAAGGATTTATGGAATAAATAATATTATTCCAAAATTCAATATATAAAATTTTATGTTGAAGATTTTATGTTATGACTCGGTCGAAATCCTCATCGCAAATTAAGACGTGAGAAATTTTTGATTCGACTATGACTCGTAATTCTGTTCATAAGAATTCCCGAGTATTGTACGGTGTTAGCAATGCTATGAGAATCACTCTAACATTTAAAGAAATCCTTAATTGCCAATTAGTAAAATCAAAGTTACGTGAGTCACGTTTTCGGTAAACCCGTAACGGCGGGCTCAGAAATTGACACTGTCGGTTACCATGTTTTATTGAGAGTTTAAGACACATATGTTGAACTCATATTTTAAGTTATTTTAAGATATATATTAAAGTCAAAAAACAACCCAAATAATCTACGTGATTTTAAATCTAAACCGGTATTAATTTCTACCAAATATAGTGTAGGATGTGTTTTAAACAGTGTACTGCAAATCGCTGGAAAACATTTGTCCTGATCCAGAAATTACTGTCAGTATAAATTTGATTTGACAAGAGAAGACTTTAGTGAGAGACAATGATATGACTTGATTTGACCTTGAGTTGAAAGGTGTCATACGTCATCATTAAGAAGATTTCTCCCTCTCTCTCTTTTTCTCTTAATCTTGGGCAGCCCATAATTAGCATGGTTAATCAAAATTTGTCTTATAACCAGAATGTAAATCGATCTTGGAATAATACGCAGCTCTTTTTAGTTGATCGAAAAGATCATTGATTCGAGGCAGTGGGAACTTGTTCTTTATTGTGATCTTGTTCAGTTCTCAATAGTCTATTCACATCCTTAGGGTTCCATCCTTTTTCTTCACAAATAGAACTAGTGCTCCCCAAGGCGAATAACTCAGACGAATCAATCCCTTGTCCAGAAGTTCTTGAAGTTACGCCTAAAGTTCCTTGAACTCTGCCGGAGGCATTTTATAAGGCGCCTTAGATATTGGTATGGATCCTGGTAACAACTATATCTCGAACGAAATCTCCCACTCTGGTGGGAAGCCTAGCAGGTCTTCTGAAAAAACTTCCACAAAGTGTTTTACCCTTGGAACGTCTTTGGGCCCCGACTTGGTCTCTTGGGTCTTGTTCACTAGGTTAGCTAAACTCTTTTTCCTTGGAAGGTGTAAACGTGACTTTTCAACATCGATAATTGATTACAGCGTTATACTTCCCCATGAAGTCCATACCCAAAATAACATCGTAATTGATCATATCGATAACGATCAGGTTTGCACACAACATTCTTCCACTAATACCATTGGAACAATTCGTAACCAACTCTAGTTAATAAAATGTCCCCAGAGGGCAAAGCGGTCCCAAAAAGTTGGCTCATACTATCCTCTTTCTTACCTAATTGTTTAGTGAACCTAGACGATATGAATGAATGCGTAGCTCCATAATCGAATAAAACATAAGCATTAAGTTCGACGACAAAAAGCTGACCTGTCATCACAGTAGAGGTTCCAGCTTTTACATCATTTATGGTGTATGCATAGATCCTAGCCTATGGTACCAGAGCTTCCAACCTTCCCTGAGAGATCTGAGGTCCTTCAATCTAAGTCTGAGCTGCGTGCGGCTGATTCCCTGATGCTCTCTACTAAAACTATCCTCTTTGATTCTGAGGATTTGAGGGGCAACGATTTGCATAGTGACCTTCTTTGCCACAAGTAAAACATTTATTAGTCCCAGCTCTGCACTCTCTTCTGTGCTTTCCTCCACACTTGGAGGAAAAGGGATTATCTTGTTCTTCTTTTGGTCTTGTCCCTTTTGGTTCCCATAGTGAGAGTTCCCTTTCCTTTTATTACTATTCTGACCTTGTTGTTGATTTCCATGATTCAGATTGCCGCTATGACCTTTTGGCTAATTCTCTGCGTTATGTCTTCCTTTTGCCCTTTCTTCCTTCGGGGCCTTAAAGAACTTAGCCCTTTCCTCTTTGTTCTGGGCTACCTTATACTCGGCACGAACTGCTCGGCTAATGTAATCCTCTACAGTTGTAGGTGGCTTTTCACTGCTGCTTACTACAATAGCAAGATCAGTTCTCAGCATCTTCATCATTCTTTGGACTTCTTCCCTATCAGACTTCACCATGTGAGGGCAAAGACGGGCCAATTGTTTAAACTTTTGTACTGCCTCTATCACAGATAAATTCCTTGACGAAAGTTATTGAACTCGTCTTCCTGAGTTGCCATGTTGTTCAGATTAAAATACCTCTCATTGAATTCTGACCAGAGCATTATACTAATGTTTCTCTTCAGTTCCATCGACTGCCACCAACAGCCGGCATCCTTTTTCAGCATATAGGAGGCACACATCACTTTCTTAGGGTCTGACAATCTCAAGAGCTACAAGACTACTTGTACATCCGTTAACTAATTATTAGCTTCGATCAGATCTGTGGTGCCGTGAAATTATGGTGCTTTAAAGCGTCAAAAATGATCCAGAATAGCATCCCAACGTGCGTCCACCACTAATTAAATATTTTGATCATCAACAGCTATTGGAATTAATAAAGCGTGTTGTATTTCTTTGTTGTTTTGACCGTCAGCTATAAGAGGATCTCCCTGTACCGGTGCCCCAACGACCGGTAGTGCTTGGTTCCTTTGTGCGAGCTGCTTCCACAGGATGTTCATTTCCTGTTGTTGGGCCAAAATTAACTGTCTCAGTTTGGTATCAGAGCTGGTATCCTTCCATCCTACTCTGCACCTCCACATGTCTGTTACCACAGTCTAAGTAAGTAGAATTTATATAAGTAAATTAGTTTCTTCCTAAGTTGGAATTTAATTTTTAAAAACTATATACATATAGGACTATAGTATCATGTATGGCATCCTCATCTGCAGCACCACTAGGTGGAGTCCCATATGATCCGCACATGGCACAGTTAGTTATAGTATTTTAGAACTCTAATCTGGGCGACTACAATGGCGAGACTTATACTGGGAGGACACGAGATTGGTTGCTGCAGATTCAAGTGATTCTTGAGGCCCATTGAGTTCATATGAGGTATTGGACTGTATTAGCTACTATGCAGTTTATACGAGAGGCTAGGGCTTCGTGGAGCAACCTTGAAGTCGATCCCAGACATATGGAGTGGAAGCGATTTCAGCATCACCTTTAACAGTGGGTAACGACATTCCCAGCACCTTCAGTGCCTCAGCCAGTGCATAATATACACGAGTTATACCATACCTTTCTTAGGCAGGTTTTGGCATGGGGTGTAGAGCCCGACGAGCCGATGGTATCATATCATCACCGATTTCTGCATGAGTTGGTTCTGAGTTATTCGTTCCACCTTAGCCCGGCGTTACGGTTTTACCGAAAACACAACTCAAGTAACTCCCATTTTACTAATTGGTAATAAGGATTTCTTTAAATGTTAGAGTGTTTCTTAGAGCATTGCTAACACTGTACAGTACTTGAGAATTCTTATGAACAAAATTACGAGTCATAGTCAAATCAAAAATTTCTCTCGTCTTAATTCAACATAAAAATTTCTCCCGCCTTTATTTTATATTTTAAAATGACAAATTTTGAGAGTTCCAGAGTTCCATATAAAAAAGCTGCTAAGATTTCTCCTTTGATTCTCTTTATAAATGAGTGGATGCTTCCTTTTCAACTCCATTTTAAGTTGCAAAGGGTGTACTTTAGAGCTTTCGTTGAGTTCTCGTGCTTGTTGAGGCTTTGTGTAAAGAGTAGCTTTCCACTTTGTCAAACTCAATCCTGCAAATTCAGTCCATTACATGGACATGCTTATTAGTTATTACTATATGTAAAACAATTTTTCAAAGCATTTGGAATTACTCGTAGCTGCAAAATTTGCATATCACATTTGCACAAAAAAAGGGACTAATTTCACATAACAAACAAGAGATTGACAAAAAGAAAGAGAAAGAGCAAGCGGCAGAAATCTTACCGATTCACCATTCATAATTGTGAATCCAATACCGCCACAATGCGAAATCCGCCTCAGCCATGAAATCGAGGGAGTTTCCTTGAGGCCTAAATCGCAGGGCACACGCCACCGGCAGTGATCTTCTATAGGAAAATAAATAAACAAATAAAATAGAGTATAGATTAATTCTAATAAGAAAAACAAAAACAAAAAGAATAGGAAAATGAAAAGGGTTCATATATACTATTTAATTTAAGCAATAGGTGGCATCAAACTTTGGCTTGTCAGCAAGCCTAGATAGACTTGCATATATGGTTGTCAATGGGGCGGGGCGGACACATGGCCTCGACTTAGACAGTCCCGCACAACATTGCTTAGTAGGGTGGTGCGGGTCAATCGGTCTGCAGGGCAGGGTGGTACCCCGTGACCCGCTTTTGTTGTTGTTGTTGTTTTTTTTTTTTTTTTTTTTTTTTTGGAAATAAGGGAGATAACTTGACATTTTGTTATTGGGACCAAGACTAGTAAATTTCATTTCTATAAGAAAAAAAAAAAAAAAAAAATAAAGACTTAATTTCAAAGAGTATATATATATATATATATATATATATATATATATATATTAAAAAGGTCCAGGAACAAAACTTGCAAATTAAACATGCTCATAAACGAACTAATAATAACAAAAACAAGTGTCAGCCAAAGAAATAAAACCACTAGATTGACAACAACAAAAAAAGAGAAGAAAAAATTGGCTCGCATTTTAGGACCCTCTTCGCCATTCTCTAAAATCCTCGAATAAACACTAAGATTATGTTTGGTAGCATGTATTGTATTGTATTGTATTATCATAATACAATATGATGTTTGGTGTCATGAGGTATTGTATAATGAGTCAAAATATAAAATTTTAATAATTTTAGGGTCAAAATGTAATTTTAAAAAATTTTAGGGTCAAAAATATAATTTTTTAAAAGTTTTGGGATATAACAGAATACTAGTTTTATTGAGCGTTGGACTTGGACAAAATGTCTGTTACACGAACATATAAACGATGGTATATTGATGGATAAAAAATACTATGTTAATTAGACTGGTATGGCCTTTGAATTGAAGGTATATATTTCTTCTAATTAAACCATGTTTTGGATTTTGATGCGGCAAATTTAGCTACAAAACTTTATAGATTTTGCCAGAAAAATAAGAGAGAACGAAAGTCTCTACATATGAAAGTTAAATAAACCTGAAACATTGGGTACAAAAACGTAAATATCCCTTCTATTAATAAATATAACTTATAATATAGATTGACCTAACAAAATGATGTCATATCATTTGTCACCTACGTTTGAATAAAAATTGAGATTTTTAGCATTATTCAACCTCAAAACTTCGTTAACAGATTTCTTCAACTAAAGGCCACAGATGATGTTTGATCTGAGAGAGGGAAAGAGGAGAAAGAAAGATGAGAGTGAGAGAGAAATTAGTGTTTGATCTGAGAAATATATTTTAACCGAAGGTATCTGAGGGTATTTTAGATTTTTAGATTGCGGTCAAGCTATGAAAGAGAAAAAGATGTAGGCCGGTAGGGTAAAACCAAAAGGGTACAATTCTATAACAACGAATCTACAGGGTAAGGTTTGTAATTCTCTCTTTGAAAAAAATAATTGGTTTGTGATGATTTTGTAATGGTTTATTATTTATGTCATTATAAATAATTTGATGCAGTCATGCCTTTTATTTTATGAGAAATGCACTAAATAATATATTCTTTTAAAATTCAAAAGGTATTCTCTATATTTTCTAAAGAAAACAAAAATAAAATTTATCAAGATAACAGATATTCTGTATACTGTCTAAATTTTTACCGAGCTATACTAAGTTCTAAACACCTTTTAGATTTTTTTTTTTAAAAAATTTAAGTGATAAGATTTAGCCATTTAGGCATTCAGCAATGTGAAGGTAATATCTTTAAGTATTGGTTAATGCTTTTATTAGCCATTATCAATTAATATGCCAGATGCCTTAAGGGAAGACCGAAAGAAATGGAGTATTTATATCAGTTTTCTGTCAAATCCGAAGTGAGATATCTAATACTAGATATGGGGTCCATTCATTATTCCCAAACAAAGTAGTATAAAAAACCGTAAGAACTACAAAATAAGATGTACAATTAACTTCTCCTGTGATTCAGCCTAAAGTGAATCAGTCTTGCAGCTTAATGGGCTCGATCATATGCTTTGTAAGTAACTAATAACAGGAGAATATTTAATCACAAGATAATTTTTCAAACTCTCTTGTTTTATGACTCTGGAGATTAGATTTCCTAATTGATTTCAATCCCCGTTTTGTACAAATTATGTGCGTAAATACATGAATGACCATGTTTGTTAAGTTCACACCATACAACATAACATGGGCGAGCAAATCTCTCTCTCTCTCTCTCTCTCTCTCGTGGAATCAGCACAATCACAACTTTATTATCAGCCATTTTTTAAATCAGCCAACACAAAAAATGGCTGAACGAGCACTTTTTCTTGCTTTTAGGAGGTTTTTTTTCCCCTTGTTTTTTGGTTTTATGTTCTCGTTAGAAGTTGAGGAAATTAGGAAATTATAGGAGCTGCTGAGAGATTCTGATAGAAACAACTTCTCCATTAGGTCCAGCTCTCATGGCGTGGTATTTGACATGTATTCCTGGAACCGAGAAAGCAGAAAATGCAAGTCATCAGCAACTTAGTTTGCAAAACCAAGTTCCTTTTTAACATCTGTATAAACTTGAATTAGTGCTACCACATTAGAAATTTCTGAAGTTCTTATGCATTAATTAAACATATATATAAGTTTGGAAAGAAAGGGAGAGTTCTACCTTCATTCGTCTGTAAATTGGTGTTAACAGCAACTGCGTGGAGGCTTATCACAGCCCTTGGCTGCCAGTCCATTGGTTTTCCAACCCATGACTTGAGATTAAAGATAGCTGTCATTTTATTTGGATATTAAATCAGATCAACTTACAACATAAATAGCTTATTTTCTTGTTAACATTGATTGACATGTGACCAAGACAACAGAGTTCTATTAATTCCATTGAACAAACACTAGTAAGAAAGCAAATAGCCAATCTATACAACATTGAAAGCCATTATTTAACTTTTTCATGTTATTAACCTCTCCTAACTCAATTTGGAGAACACAATTATTTGAATAACCTTGGCGACTTATAGATTTATAAGTGGTTCTACAGTAGGGCCTTTTCCTAGACAATCGCCTTCAAGAAAACTGCTAACTAATCATTGTCTAATAGGTATGTCTGTTTTTAAGTATCATGGCATTTTACATTGATTTCATGGTAGTGAAATTCAGTGCAATTGTAAAGAACATTTTACCAGATGTCGAAGAGTCTTTGAGGTGTTTGACATCAAAAACAGCACCTGAAGCTCCATCTGTGTGCTTTTTGATATCATGAGATCCTACAACATCGTAATCCCAGCTCCCATTTTGGTACCCCTCACTCAGGAATAGTTCTATGTGTCTTGCATCTAAAGTCTGCATCGTTCCTGTATAAGTAACACAATATTTTAGAGTCATGTTTCGAATATAAGAACAGACGAATAAGCAAATTACGTGGACAAGCAGCGAAGGCACATTACTTGCAAGGTATTACCACTAACCAGATTCTGTAAGTACTTGTTTCTTTTTTTTTTTTAACCTAGAGTTATGACTAAAATCACATTTCTAAACTCTTTAATCACATATCCAATGATAGTGTCGTCTACCAAATTGGCTGAAAATTCACTGGCACATTGTACATCTCCTAGGGCCGGCGATATATATTCTTTTTCTTTTTTCCTTTTTTGTTGTCCTCACCGTCACATGTGTTGAGATCACAGACTGGGCATCGAACAAGCTGAAGATCTGTAAGAATCATAAGGTGAAAACTATTAAAATGATGACATTAAGCATAGGAATTTTAAGGCCGTACATAATAAAAGTAACAAGAGGAAGGTTAAAGCAAGTGGTCGTACCGGCTATCCATATCCCTGTCTTAACATTCTTTAGAACACAACAGCCATTTGACTGCAACATCGTCTCTGTCTCATATTCTTTTGGGATTCTCGTTGGAGCGCTTAGCCTCTCTGTCAGGAGAACTTCTGAAGAGTCCAGAGAAAAAGCACCAATTCGCATCCAGTCTGCTTTTCTCACACCCAATGCAAAAATGCAGCCAAGAAAACGTCAGTTGCCAATAGACTAATATGCTGTGGCACATACACGTTCACCGCAAGAAAATACCTAATAAGAAAGGACAATACACCAGCCTATAGCTCTAACTATGACAATGTGCCATCTTTATACTAAATTTGTATTAGGTGTGCGTTGTTCAAGGACAGCGCAAAGCGATCTATTGTTGGTAAAATAAATCTTCTAGTATAGTTTGTTTGGATACGCTTCAAAAGATGGTTAGAAAAATGCTACTTATTCTTTTCTCTCTCTCTCTCTCTCTCTCTCTCTCTTTTGGCTAAAGAAATGCAACTTATTCTTATGTGTTGTGTGCCACCCAAAGAGATTAAACTTAAGACAAATAGTAGTTATGACAGTCATGATAGCACCCAATACCACAGAAGAAGTTAAAACGGCATTTACCAATGTGTTTCTCCTGTTGACGGAACATAAAAGAATGGCTTCCATCTGGCAAGACCATTCAGACTGGATTAGACAATTAAGTATATATACGTTATAAATGTAACGTAACTAAACATTTTATCTTAGTTTCATTCCATGACACAAGTAGCAGACCATACAGAAACTTTGGTCCTTACCAAAAGCTGAAGCATAGAGTTTGATCCACTTGGAGGAAACGTTGCAAGGAGTAGGAACCTGAAGGTCACGCAGGCAAACGTACTTCCATATGCTGTCTTCCATTATCAAACTCTGGAACCACCGACTAGTGGCCGCCAGCATCACCAGTGATCTCGCATCTATAAACTTCGCGATCTCTGTCCACAAGTCTCTTTCATACCTTTTTCACAAAAGAACAAATTATTAATACAAGAAACGAAGAAAATCAGCCAAATCCTTATATTTTCTACTCTTTTTTTTTTTTGCCTCGATTTTATTTGCAGATGAAATTTTACGAGTTAAACAGAGCAATTCTCAGGCTGCGTAAGTTGACGAAAGATTAATTCATATGTTTTGTTACTGAAAAAACAGATAAATTTCACGTGATTTTTTATTAAGTCGCATTTTCCCTCGGTTTTCGCAGAAATAAAGCAGATCATACAGGATTTGAATCAGATTAACAAATCCAACACTAAATTGGCAAGCCGAATCAAACTGACAGGTGTTGTAATGAAAATGCTTTTCTAACTTTAGTAGCAAGTAATAAAATGCAATCAATGCGACATGTTGAATAATTTTCAAATTACTGAAACGATCTGTGCTTAAACTATCTGACCGATGTCTGAAAACAGCAATTATCGATCAGCACAGATCGCTTATGAAAAACAACTTAATTAAACTGGTCTCGGAAACAGTTTTCCCTCTTTGAGCTTTTAAATCTCAGATCTATTTATAAAGCACGATTTCACTCAGAATCTCGTAACTAAAAAGCAGCGATCACTAAAATTTTCATGAATTCAAATTCAGACAAATTAGAATTTTCAAAATTCACAAACTCAAATAAAAGCTTAAAGTCGAACAGATAACACAACGTCCAATAACCTCAATCAATCTCTTGTCGTAAAACGAAAACAAACAGAAAAACGCATAAACATTTGAATTTGCAGCAAATTCACCAGCTCAAAAGCATAAATACTCGTTTCTCATGAAAGTTGATAGAAAATTGAGTTTTCCTATGAAATCAAGCTAAATTTCCGAGAATTGGAAAGAAAGAGATAGACAAAGAAGATAACCAGCAGAAAGTGGAGTGAGCGGTGAGGAAAGAAGCTGGAGAGCTACAAGAACAGATCGTCTTGGATCTTGGCAGTGGCCTCCGAGTTCTCTGTGGCATGGAAGCAAGGTTTCTCTTCCGCTTCGCCATTTGATCATCGCCGGTAGCTTCGACTCTCGAAGTTCTCTTCCGATTCACCATTTTTTCATCTTCGGAAGCTTCCCTTCTCAAACGCTTTACCATGCTTGTTCTTCGTGATCCAGAGCTCTCCGATCACTCTGCTATTTATATAGGCGCGCCAATTCCCCGGGTTTCAAAAAAGTAAAACTGAAAATTGAAAATCCCAACGGAAAATGAAAATAATAGCTAAAAAGTAGACGTCATCATTTTTGTCGTTTATGAAGCTGAACGCCGATAATCGTATAGTCGTATTATGATTAGGCCTAGTTAACGGGCTTGATTGGGCCTCGTTCATTTGGGCTCAACTAGTTGTCGCATCATGGTTCCTGTTATTTTTGTTTTTTCATTTTTTTATCTCTTAGGAGAAGTAAATAAATTAAATAAATAGCGTATCTTAAAATATTTAAAATAAATAACAGTAAAAACATTTTGCACCACGGTTTTTACGACTCATAAAGATTTTTTATCACTAAATTTTTTTATTTACAACTGATAAAAAGAAATCATGTAAAATTTTATTTTATTATTATTTACTTTAAATAATGTTAAAATCTACTATTTATTTAATTTAATTTCATAAATCTACTATTTATGTAAAAATCTATTATTTACACAATTTTTTCTTCTACTGTCACATATAGGTAACGTTTAATTAAACTCACCTTACCAAATCCCAGGGAGAACGAATGGAATATTGGAAAATGACGATTGTATTGGAGTGTGAGGTTGAAACTCACTTTTTTTAATTAATGGTTTTTTTTTTCTTTTTTGCTGAGATTTTATTAATGAGATTAAAACTCACTTGAGTTGCCTGTAATATTTCCCTCAAAAAGTTGCCTTTTTTTTCCAAGGGAAAAAAAAAAAAAAAAGGCGGTGCAGTTTGCACAAAAGTATGATAACCAACAGTTTGCGAAGAAAGTACCAGCCAAATAGCTGGAGAATTTACATTTATATGAATTGAATGTGTTACATTATAAATGGGGGTGAGAAGAAATTAGAGGGGACTAAAAAAAAAAGTTAAAAGCTGAAAGTGTGGACAAAAGGTAATTCCTGGCTAAGAAATGGGTCAGAACTCAGAACTCCGTCGGGGGAGTTAAAATGGGAGTGAAAAAGTAAAAACTAATTCATGAACTTTCTACAGTTCGGAGCATTGCATAGACAGGGAACTTTGAGCTCATCATGCTCGTCAGGATCAAACAAGTAATCGTACCTGTTTGAAAAAAAGAAAAAATTTTAAAAAATAAATATGTCAATTTTACCACATAATCGCAAATGAATGTCATCATAAAAGTAAAATCGTAGTGAAGAGAGATCATACGTTAGTTCTTCACCAGCAGAAACCTTAGATTTGGCAATGAGAACTATCCGGCTTTCACTATTGCCAACACTCATGATTCTCGCATAGCAGTTGGGCATGCACTGCAGAAAATGTAGACAATTTTTTTAGCATTTACCAAACATGAAAGAAAACTAAACAAGACATGAAAACCAGTTGAACCAAACTAAGAGGAAAAACTATCTTGATTCTACGATAAAAAAACGAACTCCCATAATAAAACTTACCGAATGGTTAATTAGACGTGCAATATTCCCTTTATCTGTGGCGTCGATTACTACTTCTTCACTGATCTTGAAGAGCTGCAGAAAAGATATTGGCTTTGAGAATCAAATTTGCAGGAACGGATTCAAGACTTTTAATGTTTTAAAATAGCCACAGCTAAATTCCAAATCAGCTCTATAGAAAGGCGATAAAACAAGGAATCTGATGGTGATAAAATAAGCCAAGGATCAGCAGTCCTCAAGTTAAATAAAAGAAAGGAACCTGGATCAAGAAACTAAATAGCTGAACGTCTACACTAACAGGTAGCATATGGAAAATAAATACTGACAAAAAGTCAACTTACATAGCAATCTTTGCCTTGTGATCGATATTGTGCTTCCCTCAGATCCGCAACACTGCGCCTCACCTGCTCACCACGATATTCAAAAACCTGGAAACAAACATATCCAGCATTAACAATTAGCTACTTTTCACATTGATTTAAATAGAACAATAAAATAAAGGTAGGTCCACACACAGGGAAATTAAACACGTGAATCACGTAACAAGAAAATCCATCTGCATGTGCACAGACATCTATGAACATTAAAGTCGTCTAGTGATAACAAATACTTACCATTTCTCCCTCTTGGATATTCCTGCGTGCAAATAGGCCCCATCCATGTATTTGCGATTTACCGAAACAAATCCGATGATTCTCAGTTTTCTGAAGTCGTATATAAAAAGTTAGTAAAATCTATTTTATAATAAAAAAGAAAAAAAAAAAAAAGTCTACAAACATTGAAATTTAAGAGTTTTATAACCATTGTGGAGATTTATGACTTGCCTGTAAGTGTTTAAGCCGATCTTTGAATGAAGAAAAAATTATTGTATCTTCTACTTCCTGATAAAGGCAACAGATTTGCATTGTAAATCAGCCGAACAGGCAAACTCTTTGAGAACAGCAAAGAACACAAGTCCCATTGGTGGTATAACAAAATTCCTATTATTTGAAGCAAGAAAATAAATTCAACTAAGAGAACAAGAATATTACTTTTACTTTGTTCAGGTTATTTACTGCATCTAAAGAATGATGTGCTGGCCCCATTGGCCGGTGGGATATTGGCTGCCGTTCAGTATTCTGAAATAAATAAATAAATAAATAACAACAAAGATAAAGATTAAGCAAATAAATAAATAAAGATGACGAGAAAATGACACCAAAATTATTACACTTAGTAGCTGAAAGAATAGGAGAATTCACGATTAAAATAAAGAGAAAAAAGAAAAGGAATACTACCAAAACAAGACAAATGTACCTTCATATATACCTTATGGCTGGATCTTTTAAAGATGCGACATCTTGCCGCAGAGTCTGGTTCAAACTCATTAGTCTCTAAGGTCGATGATTCTTGAACTTCTATTCTCTTTGATGAAACCAGCCTTGAACCCTTGAAGCATCCCTTCTGGTTCTGAAGCAAGCTTCTAGCAGAAAAAACCCCAGAAGCAGTATGAACAACTACTACAGCATCTAGGTTTGGGGTTCTGCGCATGAAAATCAAGTTAAGCAGATATAAATCAAAGGCTATGCAATTCAATAACAAAAGCTTAACCCTCCACCTTTGCTATGAGATCAAGAAATTTGAAGTTTGCAGAGCATAGCATGAAGAATATAGTTCTAACCTGTGAACTGCACAGTATATCAACTTTCTTGTTCTTTGTTTCCCATTCTTCTCAAAGCAGTGCAACTGAAAGTTCAATATAAAGCGTTACTCTAATCACTTTAGAAGCATTCAGACATGAAAGCAGAACACACACACACACACACACACAAAAGGCATATTTCAGACAGAGGACTAACTAATTGACCAGAAAAACAACTATGACAAACTTACCTCCATGCTATATCCTGCTCTCGAAGCACATGTCGCATGGAAATAAGTAGCACATTTGCAACACTGTGTACAGGAACCATGACTCTGCTTACATATTACACATCTCTGTGATCCACATAAACAAGAAAATATTATTACAAACATGTAAACTTGTACCAAGGAAAAAGAACAAAGCAGTAATAGGAGATGACAAATTCTAGATCATAGACCATTTCCCTGAAAGTTGGGGGATTCCGCACATATAGACTCTTAATCATGCTCAAAACATATTCCCCATTCAAGTTAAGAAGAGACTGCCTTAAATCGAATACTGTACTTAAAGTTGAAGTGCCAGAAGATTATATTCACAAAATAAAATAGTTGATCGTTGATTTACCTTCAAAAACGAAGTTGTTGGAATTCTAAGAACTCCAATAGCTGGTTCCATCTTCTCGTGGTTCAAAAAACCAACTTCAGGTCGAAACCAAGCACAAGTGACATGAACCCACAGTGCCTCTACATCAGTAGGCTTCAGAGCACCCCCTACAGGAACAATTTTACATACAATGAGCACAAACACATTGGATACCAACTTCATAGTGCACACGCTCATTTAAAATCTTTGAAGCAAGACCCAGAAAGAATACAATGCAAAAAAGAAAAGGCAGATTCTTAGTGACGGAGTATCTATGGGGACTACCCAGAGAAACAACATATTTGCAGATAACGGAGGCACTATTAGGTTAACCAGTTCAACATCGGAGCACAAGCATATAAACCTCAAGAACGAATGAAACTAGTAGTTGTACAAGCCAGATTAGAAACCTTTGACAGGACAAAGGCAACATTCTCTACTGACATCAGGTGTTTCACATGCTCTACAAACCCACGAAGTAAAGTCCTGCACATCTTTTGCTCCGTAGCACTCTTGGTGGACGGCTATCTGACATCTGCATAGAGAACAAACAACAACAAACAAACTTATGTCCTGCATTTAGCCAAGTGCATAAAAATAAAAATTGATCCAATCTAATACTGAGAAATTTTATATATTAACCACCCAAAAAGATTAAAAAAAAGTTGGTAACTTGGAACACATCCAACCAAAAAAAGAAGCACCTGTTGCAAATAATAATTTTGTTATCATCCCAATCTTCAACCCATCTACAAACAGCGCATCTTTCTGTTGTCCATTTTCCTATAACAGGCTCATACTTCTCTGTTGCAATGAAGATACAGGTAAAATAAGAATAGAATATCTTGATGCCAAAAATTACAAGTACCACAGTCCACCACGCCACCAAAAAAAAAAAAACAAAAAAAAACAAAAAAAAACAAAAACAAAAACAAAAAACAAAAACAAAAAACAAAAAAACAAAAACAAAATAAAAAATAAAAGATAACTTTCATGTGTTCACCTTCTAAAAAAGTGAGTAATTGTTGTTTGTCTAACTCAAAAGGGTATGCACTGGGCACACTATTCTCTTCAATCTGAAAAGGAATATCAAAATGTCAATATTTACCTGGATGTAGTAGAAAAAATGAATTATCAAGTAATCAAATAGGCTAGTTAAGATTAGAAAATATAACACTGATACAAACCCATTTTTCCAGCGGTAGCATTGTGCTCTTCACTCTCACACTATACTTCCACTTTTTAGCTCTACAACCTGTGTGTCGTTCCCACTCACTAAGTGTTTGCTTTTTCGCCCCACATGAATCACACTTGCACATGACCCTAGAACCAAAAGAAACAGAAGGTCGCAATCTCTCAACCAAAGTAACTAACTCAAACAAAATTTTGTAAAAGGATGTGATTACATAAAAAATTTATCTCAAAATTAAGTCAGAACTTACAAATGAAGTTTTGGAATGTATGTCCCTTCCATACCATTACATATCACAGCTATATTCTCAGTCGTCAAAGTCTGTTTTTTGCTTCCATTAGAACTGATTCAATGGTAAAATCCCACAAAAAAAAAAAATCCACATCATCAGGTGTTTGAACTTGACGAAGACATCCAAAGTATATTCATAAACTCAAAGTTGTAGTTGTTTTCCAAATTAAATAAAACAAAAACCACCGATTGTCTAACATACTTGCATTTGAGCTGATATTTCTCCAAATCTGATGATTCACAATTGGATTTTGCTTTGCAATCAGGGCAATAATAATCAACATTCTCCAGGTCCTAAACCAGAAAGAAAGAGTGAACCTCCAATTCCACACGAACTAGGATAAAATTGAAAATTGAACTATGCTGCAGTAGATAAACATACATGCCAACTATGGAAGACATACCTTGAGAAGTTTGCCGGAAATTTTGTCACACTCGGCGTGCACCCAAACATTACACCCATCACAACATACCTAAAGCAGAAACAGGCCAACCAATATCTCAGATTAAAATCAATACTCAATCCATGAAACGAAAATCCTAAAAAAGAAGAGGCTTACGAATAGCTCACCCAGTTACCACCATCCCAGTGGTGCCATATCTTCTTACATATGCCACAATATTGTTTCGACTTTTTTAGCTGTAGAAATAATGAGGATGAGGGAAATCAGAAACGAATCATGTGTTGTCTGAGAACAAAATAGAAGCAAATAAAAAATCTGACAAAGTTCTGGACCTTAACACAACGTTTGCATAAATGGTGGGTTTTACTATTTGAACCCTTCACTTTCTTCATGACTTTGCAAGGAAGACTCAAACCACATCCATCACAATGTTTAGTGTCATTATGGTATGCTTCCTGCACGATACATTGATTACATATAAGCTTCTACTGTCCCACGCTAGATAAAGCAAACCGTTTTATGCATGCAACATAAAATGAAAGGAAAGTTAGCATGAAATGTGAAAGCAAGCATAAACAACAAAAGGTAGGGACTGAAAGTACGCAAGAGTATTACAACCTGAAAGCCTATAGATGATAACATAAAAGTAAGGCCGCTTTCCGAATCTTTTTTTTATTATTCCTTGAACAAAAAAAAAAAACTCTTGTATCTACTTTCTTTTAAAAAGCAAACAATTTGTTTGGTATCTACAACTGCGTGACTTGTTATACAAGCAAAAACCTAGGAGAAGTAGAAACTAACAAGTCGAGCGGTGTGTAGTAGTAGACCTAAGAAAATGATTGAGAGAAAAGCTAGCGAGAGAGACGAGACGCAGATAACGAAGCACCTGGGAGATGAAAGTGTGCGAGAAAAAAGACGTTCCTTCAAATTTTCTGTGCTTCAGTTCCTGTCTAGCTAGTCTACGTTAATTGGAGAAGTGAAAAGACAACTAAAAAACTAATAATCAAAAGAAGACCAATAGCCTATACTGATAACTCTGGATCCTCATTAATCAGCTCTGTAGATTTTCTTTACAGTATAATAAAAAGCGTTTTTTCCCTTCTTCGTATACTGTATTTTAAGATTATTCATAAAATTTTGAATCTCTAAAAAAATATATCATTAAATTACATTTATTAGACAAATTACCTAAATAACTTTGAAATTTATTATTTAAAAGAAGGAAAATAATCCAAAAATTACAAAAGAAATAGAAAAGTTATATTTTTTTTAAGAATTCGTTTTTTATTCTTTCGGCTTCCTTTCTTGTAATACTTTCAAAATAATTTTACATTGTAAAAAAGGTAAACCCAAAAATATAATAACACTACTAATGGTAATAATGATAAATAAATAAACAAGAAATGGGTAGTTTTCTAGAACGAAAAGACAAAGGATAAAAATAAGTAGCAGTGCAATCTGAAACGACAAGGTAAACAAGTTTTTTTCTAGTGCGAACCCAGAAAGCGTTATTTAAGACCTAAGATTGATCATAAATAATTATATACACATATATATACTTAGATCTCGGTTAATTTACTGATTTAATTTTTAATTTATTATAGTAAAAAAAAAATAAATTTAGATATGATTTTTTGTAATAATTTTTTACTCTAATAAAACTAGAATTGAAAACTTGAGTGTGAGTGAAATAAATAAGCTCTTAATATGCTCGAGATCGAAAGAACCATTACCTGGCCCTGGGTGTAATACTCTTGTCCTTGATTTGAAGTGGTGGGCTCTTGAGTTTCATAGGAATATGCTTCTGCGTTACTTATTTCGCCAGTCCCAAAGCTCTTATTCAGGATACCATTTTCTGCTAACAACGCCTCCTCTATAGCCATCTGAAACTCACTTGGTTTGCTCTTGTACAACTGGGTCTGCCCACGAAATCTGAACAAAGGAACAATGCAATAAAATGCTCAGAATTTCTGTAATAACAACATAAGAATCTGGGAAATCTCGTGGGAATTTACTTAGCCACGTACCTGTCCATGAATTCAAGAAAGGGAAAAATCATCCCCTGTTTCACCCATCCATAGTCCTGCCCATCAACGCACATGTAGAATCTAAATACATCATACTAAAATCGACAAAAACAGACAGAAAGGTTTCAGCTTTTACCCTTTGTTTGCCCCTCTTTGAGAAGCCATAAAACATGACGCATATAGCACCGGGAACACAACACCTCAGAACCGGTTCAGGAGCTTCTAACAATGGATCGATTACCACAGCTGGCCATGCCGGGAAACTTCTTCCACACTTGGCCCAAACTATATCACCCAAAGCAAAGTCCTCAGGCTTATAGATTTCCTTCCTCTTCCCAACGTTGGCTTTTCCAAGCGTCTCCACACCTAACAAGCCGAACCCAGAACATTCAAAATTGTCGAATCCTATACAATCATTCGAGTTCTTCATCCCGTACTTTTCCTTCTTCTGATTTCTTACGAATCCCAATTCATCAATTTTCCTTTTACTTTCTTCAGCGAAGATTTTGACATTATTATCCTCTTCGTCGAAGCTCGTATCCTTTTCTTCGGATTTCGGCTCCTTCTTCCAGTAGTTGAGAACCGAATTGCTGAACTTCGACGGAAGCATCCGAATGCGTCCTCGCGACGATTTTCCGAAACCTTCTCGGCGTTTCAAATTCGATTCGACCTCGCCATTCCAATGCGAGTCTTCGCTGAACCAAGAACCTGAACCACCGGTGAGACCTTCTACGTCTCCATTACAGAGCGAGGAGAGCCCATTGGCTCGCGGCTTCTTCGCATTCGCCGAATACGCGTAATCCGCTTCGCCGTCGGGCTCTTCGAGCTTGCACCGTTTGAGATTAGGCATTTCGAATTTCAAAGGCCGTTTGATTATCATCTTCCGACCATTCAATTCGACGAATTCACCTGCCAGACCAAACCCTAGTTCGCATAGAAACCGGACCAAATATATTCAGAAAAAAAAATAAAAAGAAATAAAACCGACTACGTGAATTCTTTAAGCTCTCGGCGATTACACCGAATTTCGATCGAAAACTCGTTTCGGAATCACCTTATCTTCGAAAATTCAGATCGGAATTCCCAAATTACGATGCAAAAACCTACCAAAACCAATGAAGCAGAGAGCCAATTGGAATTAAAACGATTCCGACGGTTTCTCTCAGGACAAAAGCGATAATCCAAACGCAAACTCAATTGTGAATCTCCAAATCGAACTATAACGAGCTCCGAAAAATTTTCTCGGGAAAATAAGCAAGAAAACAAACAAAGAAAATCGCAATCGAATTCGTGGGGAGGAAAAACCCGAGCTGTGTCTCGCAGAAAAGGGTCTGCTTCCAAACAAAACGAACTCTTTAATGCACTCTTTCTTTCGTTGTAGACGTAATTAATTAATTAATCCATCTTTACGCATAAGAATAATCAGAATTAAAATTAATTAATATTTTGGTTCGGTTTTAAACATAAAACAAAAATAATAAAATAATAATTAATATTGTTTTGGCGTGTGCCTGGGACTTTAGGGGATTTTTGGCTCCAAATCTTTTGGGGCCTGAAAAAAAGGAGGGGGATAGAGATCATATGCGACGAAAATTTCTGGCTTTCGAGAGAGCGCGAAACGAATGGCCTGTTTGTTTTTATTTTTATTTTCATTTTTTACGTTTTTGAGATTAAAAAATAAAAATGTAAATGTAAAATGTGTTTGACGTAAAATTTTTTAAATAATAAAAATAAAATATTTTTATTTTTTAAAAAAAACTAAAAAGGGTATAATATCATTTTCCTCATTTTTTAGTTTTTAGCCATTAGAGTTTGACTTCTACAAAGGAGTCTCTGACTGCTCGCCGCCATCTTCTCCAATTACCCGTCACCGTCTTCTCCTACTCCCCCCCTCCCCACACTCTTCTCCGACTGGCACCCCCACCCCTCGCAACTGCGCTCCCCAACTCCTACTCTTGTCCGACTGCACCGCCACCCCCACTCTTGTCCGATTGCACTGCCACCCCCACTCTTGTACGATTGCCCCATTCCCCGCCGCCGCCACTCTTCTTCGCACCGCCACCCTCACAAAATGCCTTAGTAGCTAGAATATATTTAATAATATCATTTATTTAATATATTATTATTTTAAATATTATTACATGATTTTAAAAATAATCACCAAACACAGTTTCAGTTTTTTTTTTTAAACTGAAATCAATCTCTGAATAAAACTACCAAACGCATTTTCAGAAATAATTCCAAAATAAAAATGAAAACGTTTTCATTTCTATTTTCATACAAAAAATAAAATCATTTTAAAACTAATTCTAAATGCACTTGAAATTTTTGGAGGGTGCACAGAGTTCACATGCAACCTTATGTTAGTGGTTGCGCTTGAAGATTTTGGACACGAAAACTTGTACAAGTAACCTTTTAAAAAATATAATTAAAAAAAAACCTAGTATAAGTAAAGCTTCTTTGTTAAAAAAAAAAGATAAATGCAAAACAATACAAAAGTAAATGACAAAGTATAAAAAAATAGAGAAAATTCATTCATATTACAAATAATGGTAATAAAAATAATATTAATTTAAATTAATTATATTTTTTGGTTCCTCTTTGTAAATTAATTATTTTTATATTTTGGTTTATCAGCATTAAGCAATCGCATAATACACGTAAATATTGTCATTTTCTGCTAAATTCATGATAGCATGTCTTAATTATTGAGCTCAAAGAATGTACAAAAACTATACTCTTTTTGCACTTTAGAACAAATGCTAGACTAGTTACCAGTCAAATTAAAGTTCCCATAATTCTTCAAAGCAAAAAATTTTTTTTTGGTTAACAACATATAGTACTTGTCTTAGTACTTTTTCAGAAAGGCTTACGTCCAGTCCTCTTTTTTTTTATTTAAGTTTACGTTCTTTTATGTTTCAATTTTATTTAATTTTACTCAATTTTATTCAAATTCTAATTTCAACTCAAGTTATAACTCAAATTTAACTCAAAAACTATACTCAAATTACACTTTAAAAGAACAACTCGTAAATTAGTCAAATAGTACATAAATTAGCATAGGAAAACCACAATATGTTCAGATCATAATTAGATCAACATGAAATTAACACAAAAAATACGGGTCAATTTTGAGTTTGACCTGTCTAATTTGAACACGAGACGAAACTCGTAAAAAACTAAAAAATACATATATTTTTCATTACATACTTTTTATTTTGTTATGAACTTGTAATATCATGATAGTTATACTCAAAATCTTATACTATTATTTGCTTAATTTTAATGGATATTATTGTATTTTAGTGTGTTATGAATTTTAAGTTATTTCTAATATGTATAAAACTAAATAAAAGTATACAATTCATATCATATCGTGTCAACCCCTAAAGTGGTCGTATTGTGATTGTGTTGCGGTTTTTAAAAAATTTTGTGTCACGAATCGTGTTCGGGTTAACTATAAATTTTTTTAAAAAATGATTAAAATACAACACGAACACAATACGTGATACGAATTGCCACTCCTAGTTTGATGAACCTTCTACAAAGCCAAACGTGAAAGTTGTACCATAATTTTTCAACAAGATTTTTTGACATGTGCCAAAGTGACTTTTTAGAATGTGCTAATTCTAGGTGGGTGTGCTCTTTATAGCAAAGTATTTTCGAATTATTGTTAAAATTTGTTGTTACAGTATTTTTCTCATAAAATTTAAATTTGTTTTTAAATTTTTTTATTCAAATTTATAAACTAAACGTGCTCTACGATAATTCTTTGACTTGAGAAATGGCAAAAATAGTGGTTGTAACATATGATTATTTTATTTAGTAAAGATAGAGATTGTTAGGTCCCATTGGTACATATACTTAAATTCATAATTATGATTCTTTTATAATGTTTTTTTATCTCATAAAGAATTGAATTCATAAATTTTTTTTCCAATAAAATTCTCACCAATAAATAAGAGTTACTGACCCAAACATGTGAACTCAAAAAAAACCCTTAATTATTTGACGAAATGAAAAGGCGACTAGTCCCGCATTAGTTAGCGAGTACTAGTGAATGGGTTCTAAAGCCCATATAAGGAGCCTAAAGGTCTTTGTTCAAATTGCCTTTGTTCAAAAGCAGTACACGCCAACCTTCTATTAAGAATAAGGTATGTATAAATTTTAAATTGATCTAAATTAGCATACGTTTTTTGGGGAAAAAACAAGCCACATATATCGCTCATTAATTTTCAAAACTTCAAAACTAATAAAGGAAACATTGAAGTACGAAAATTCTTCACTCAATCAAAGCTATAATACATCCCACAATACCTTTAGTCAATTAAGCTACAACACTTCACAAAATGCCTTTGGTTTTGGAACTAATCACTGTTCTCCTTACTATATTCGTATCATTTCTCTATTTGACAAATTGTATCACGATGGTTTTATATTCTTATTGTAAAAACCTGTTCTATTGTTCAATAGAACCCCAAACAATGTAAAACTATACCAAAATTGAGAATACTAAACCTATTGTATACCTCATTTGTACAAGACTGATAAAAAAATATATTGTGTCATTCACAACACTGGATCCTTAGGCTTTGGAAAATGAAGGCCGTTTATAAACAACAAGCTTAGAAAAGTCTTCAACATCATGAAGACGAAGGGGTGGTCAGCCACAAAACACTGATTTTTGATGCTTGAACCCCCCGGTGCACCTCCACACAACAACAAGGCAAAGGTGATTGCAACCGTCTCAGTATCTTATTCGTTAATTTCAATACAAGCCTTGTGAAGATTAAGACCCACATAAATGTTTTAGGACTATAAACCATCTTTGAAAAAACAAGATTAAGACCCAAGTTGCTTTTTCACTTATAAAGTTATTGCAATACGACATATTTTAGACCCCGTTTACTTCGTCAATTCGAGTTTAAAATTTGAGTTTTACTACAGTAAAAAGCTCTCAGAAACAGTCACATCTAATTTTTTGTTACAGTAAAAAGCTCTCACATAACATCACATTTCAACTCAAATTAAAAACTCTAATCAGCGAACTAAACGGGCCCTTAATGTCAAAAAAACACGTTCAATGAAAAATTTTAATATTTTAATTCAATATAAAACAAATCTTTTAATTTTTTAATTTTTAATATCTTACATCTAACAAAAAAAAAATAGTAAGATGGGGCACATTGTAATAAATTTACAAGTTTAGGGGTTGATTGTTAAAATTAAAAATTTAAGGGGCAATTTGCTAAATCATGATAAGTTCAGGGGGCAATTGTGCTAAAATTTAAGGGAGTCGTGAAGAAAAAGAAACGTCGTCGTATAAGCGATATCCCTTCCCAAATTTAGGACCAACGAAACCCTAGAGCTTCAGAACACCGAGAGCATATAAACCACGATGCATGCCCGTCGTCCAACTTCACACGGACTCATAACCTTTCCTCAAAGCCGCATTGCCAAGTTCGATCCATAACCTTTCGATTGAAATCGGTACCAGTTTTCTCTTCTATTTTAATTTAGTTTTTTGTTTTTGGGTTTTCAAATCAACATCACAAAATCGGAGATTGGAAATGATGGCTAATAATAGTAAAAGGTCTGAGTAGGAAGATAGTGGCGATGACGATGGGTGTGATTTGAAACCAACCACAACAACAACAACAATGATAATAATAATAATAATAATAATAATAATAGTAAATAAAAATCAGGAAGAGGGCCCCAAGTCCTTGCGAAAGATATGGCAAGATATGGCTTTCGCAACCTCTTCCATAGCAAAGAAAATGGAATAATGGTTTCTTCTTCTTCTTCGGGTTGAATGAAAAGGCGTGGGTTGCATTCTAACATTGAATGTCAATCTAGACTTCTCCCGACATTTCTCTAAACACCCATTTCCTCCCGCTTTTTGCTTCTTGCATTGATCAGAATCTCCATTACTGATCCTTCTCTGTCATATCAAACTTTTTTTTTTTTTTTGCGGGTTCTCCTTAAAAACTTTAAATTGTTATATGTTTTGTTCATATGTTCTATTTTTTATGTAAGTAGAGCTAATTTTTAGTTAATTTGCTTGAGAGTTCTAAGATTATGTGGTAAAGTTTATATCTTGATCATGACTATTTTTTTTTTTTTTTTTACCTGTGATTTGTCTGGAGTTCTTGTGAAGGGCCTTTAGTTGTAACCTAACAAGGATATCAGACACTTTATGCTATTTATCTGTGTCATTCCACTTGTCTATGATCATTTCTAGTGCAGGTGACTGGCAACTTTGTTTTCCGGCTTTATAGTGTCTGATTCTAATTTTTGACCGGCTTTTGGAGCATGGACATCTGAATATCTGTTGTATGTAGAAATATCTTTTGTGTAATGCGTCTGGGAAGTAAGGTAGTTGTGTTAACTGAAATTTTTCTTATTGAGCTTGAAATCCATGAAGTCGATGAAATGTCAACATTCGAAACTAGTCGAAAATGCCTTTGATATTAGAACTAACTACTATGTTGCTTCCCATGTTTTTTCTTTTTATCTCTAAATGTGACAGACCATATCACTTGTAGAAATATCACAGAATGTTACAGCGGCAACAACGGAGCATGAGCCATTAGAAGATTATCTATAGCCCTTATAAGTTATAAGAGCCACTTGTTGTTGATGGTAAGCTAATATTGGTTGAGGGCTAATGAAGACAGAACACTTCCTTCAGACACGTGTTGGTCTGCAAAAGTGGGAACTCCGCACGTTTAGATTCTTCAGCAGTATAGGGCTCGATGATTCTTGATTAGCAGTCACTTGTTCAGATGTCTTCAATCCCGCACGTACTCTCGTTTTCTGTGGCTTCAACTTGCTCTCTACCTTATCATTGTTTATTATAAGTCGCAACTCCTTGCACATGGCAATCACAGCGTCTATTGTCTAATAACTTCTTTTCAGGTTCTTGCTTGGCGCCCCTGAATATTTATAAGAAAATTATAACAAAGAAGAAGAAAAAACATGAATCAATTAACTGTCCTGTAGATGCTAAGAGCAAGTCTGGTTCCAATTAGGTTTACCTATATGATGATTCTTTTCTCAATTATTAGACTATGCAAGCTCTGATGTAGCACAAAATACAGATATTTGGAAGCTTCAAAAAGAGCTGATGCTGCCACAACAGAAGGCTGAATTTCGTCATTGTGTCTACATTAAAAGTTCAAGAGTAAGTTATACATCGAGTGCAGATTCATTTCCATGTCTCGTAGAAATATAGGGACTCCTATAGGTACTAGATTTCACTTCCAAGTGACTCAAAGCTTTTGTTATTTGCTGAAAGCTACGGAGTGGTTGGATTTGTGTTGTATAGTTAGGATTGAGCACTGCTATGCTATGGATGTTAATCAATCACGTCTTCAGTCTTCACATGGCAAACATGAGTTGCACACGAAACACAGAACTTATTGGTCTTGGTAAATGCTTTGTATCAAACCATAGAAGCAAAGTGCACGAAATACAGAACTTGTTGTTTTGACAAATGCTCTGTATCGAACCATAGAAGGAAAGTGCTGCACAAAGCCATAGGCTGCTAATCACGCAGACGCCATTTGAGCTTTATGAGTATGTGAAGTTCATTGTCCTGATTTCCACTTCTTTCAAGGTTGTGGAAACATAAAAGATCAATTATTGTTAAATTCTAGCCACCATTTTTTTTTTGACGTTTACAAGATACAGAACCTGTGTTTCATTGAGAGAGAGCTTTGTTCAATTTCCTCCGTTGTTTATTCTGCTTGCTTCTTCCTTCTCTCCACCTGTCATCCTTACCCTGTTTTTTTTTTTTTTTTTTTTTTTTTGTGTGGTGTTGTAGTTGCAGTGTTTGTGAATTATTTATCTCACATTGATTCCATTTTTATGTCAGATGATATGATCGAATTTCTGTGTCCTTTTTTCTAATAATACTTTGGCTTTTCCATGTGGTGACATGGTGTTTGGTTCATAGATTTATAATCATGATTCAGAACTATTCTCGGTTTACGTGTGTTTTTGTGAGAGAAAATAATGTAGTAAATTATGAATTATGATTTGAATCATTGTATGAATCTAGCAACCAAACAAAGTTAATGGATGGTGGCTTTGTGATTGTATGGAATTTTATTTTGAATGCGAAGGGATAAAATGACTACCTCATTTTTTTTTTCAATAACTAAATAAAGGTTTTGAAACATGATGATATTTTCACTGAAGATATCCTCTAGTTTATATGTGGAGCTTTCAATACGAGCTTGTTGAAGAACTCCATACTCGCGTTTCTCTTTTTTGTTTTTTTTTTTGGGCTGGGTGGATTTTGATTTGTGAATTGTGTACCACTTTTTTCAAGCGCGGGCATTTGATTATCTTCTGCGTGTAGAGGTATCTCTAACTATCATGCCTTTGGGAAATGTAGTGCGTGTTGGAAACTAGTTTTGTAACCAGTTTTGACAAAAATCGAGGCGCCAAAAATGGAATTGATCTCAAAACCACGTTCGGTGCTTTAGTTAATTGAAAATGAGTCTGAAAATGGTCTTACCGTTTCTACAAATTGTATTGCTTTTTGAAAACATTTTTTTTTTTTTTTTTTCATTTCTCGTTTTCATTTATATATATATATATTATATATATATATATCTCTTTCTTGTTTGCCATTGAAGTCTCTCTCTTGTTTGTAATCAACGCTAGCAAATGCATGTCGGTGTCTGCCACCACGCGTCGGTTATTATCAGACTTACATTTTCTTGGCGAGCCATGCCGTTGAGAGGAGCAAAACCCGACCAATCTTAGCCCCGATCGTCATCAAAGAAGTCTAGGTTCCTGTTGCCAAGTTTTGGGGTTTTGGACATTTTTCCGGTGATCAGACATCGATCTGAAAAATTAACATCGGGAAGGTATTCTTTTCACGAAGAGCTCCAATTTGGTACTCACCTCCCCCAACAACGTTCCGGTCAACGCCGATCCAATTTAGTTTTTACTTATTAATTATATAGTAACAAATTAATTTCATTTTAATTTTTAATTACTTAATATATTAATTGGAGATTATTAATTTAGGTACTGAAAACAAATTTTTAAAAGTATAAATCAAACATAATTTTATTTTTTTAAAATTGAAAATAATCTCACAATAAAACAACTAAATACAGTTTAAGAAACAATCCTTGCACAAATCTCAAAATTTTTTATTTTCATTTTTATAATAAAAATAAAATCATTTTAAAAATATTTCTAAATAGGCCCGTAGTGTGTGCCGACAAAGATATTTGGTAAAATCTTATTGAGCATCAAATTGATTGAAGGGTATACATAATTTACGGAGGATCTTATTCTCGTGAAAGGTCGGGCCACCCAGTTTGAAGATTATTTTTGGGTCGGGCCGGCATTGTAGTCAGAGGGGATCTTATTCTCGTGAAAGGTCGGGCTACCCAGTTTGAAGATGATTTTTAGGTCGGGCCGGTATTGTAGTTAGACGGGTCAGGATTTGGCTGATCTTATCATTTTAAAGGGGGGTTTAGAAAAAGAAGGGAGAATTAATGAACTTTACTTGAGTCTTAATTTTTATTCATTATTTTTAATTAGTATTTTTTTAATTAATATAATTATTTAACTAAAAATACATTAAAAAAATAACTGATAAAAATGTAAACTTATGCATTTTAAGAGATTTTCGTCTCCTTTCTCTTTTAAAAAAAATATTAAATTATCTGACGCGAAAGTACTTTCAAGCATAAATTAGGTGTTTATGCGATCAGCAAGTGGGCTTTTGGTTGGCTCGCTTGGCCCGGCCTACAGGCAGTGTACTTGACTTCCAAAAAAAAAAAAAAAAAAAGAAAAGGCTTGCTTACTCTTTCAACCAATATAGCTAAGGCCAATAGAAAACTCAAATAATGCGCTATTTGCTATGGTTCAAAGCCCTGTTCAAGACGAGAAGGAAAAGATAATGACAATTTTGCACTTATTTATTTTTTTACATCTTAGATATTGTTACTTTTCAACCTATCCAAGGCTGAGATATAAGATAAGATGCTTCCTTAATATATCATTATCTGAACGGTCTCTCACTAACTTGCGGCTGAACATATTTCACAGTTTTTTATTTTATTTTATTTTTTAAGTATAAAATCCATCAATAAGTGGATTGCATTTCATGAAGAATGACCAATAAATTATGTGTTAGCATATATAGAAAGAATGACGAAAGTTTCTTACCTTTTAAGTGCTTCAGCTAATACTTGGAGCATTCAAATTGGAAGAGCCAGAGTTTGTGAGGTCAAAAGACAATACACTGGGGAAAAAAAAAAAAAAAAAGGTCACTCAAACGAATTGCGTGTTGGGTTTCAATCAGGATCAATGGAATGCCACTCCCACATTCCAGCATTATAGGACTCTGGTTGGCTTAAATTTTTGGGGAACTTTTTATTGGGTCTTCAACAAAATTGCAATGATTTGATTGGCTGGTTTTGACCAATCTTTAATTTACATTTCCCAAAATCTATGATTCACTCTCTAGTACTTTATTATATAGACATATACTTTGTATTCTTTGTATGTTAGTAGAGTGTACTTGGCACAAAATTTAGTTAAGGACAATATCGTTTGACCAAAAGGGCTTAAAAGAACTTATATTTTTCCTCCTCCTTTTTGCTTGGATAGGCTATAAAATATGGAACTTACTATTTAAGCTAAAAAGGTATGTTTTTCTTCGACATAAACAAAGACACAATTCCATACCGCCCCACTCATTAAGTGGTTATAATAAAGATGGTCCTAACAAACTATTCAGTAGTGGCCACTAGTTTACTTTTAATGCTAAAATTTCTCTTGTAGTGGGTTTTCATGTAATGTTTTGTAAACATAATTGTACCACACCAACCTGTAGGGGAAGAATAAAATAAAGGTTTCTTTCTTTCTTTATTCAGTTGAATTGCAACCATGAAAAGAATGTCTTATTTTTCATGCCTTGTTAATCCATGCCAATTAGTGCTCGTGATGAAAGAGCTTTCGTACGCATTTTCATTTGGCTCTTATTTTATAGTATGAAAATTCCGCCGTGCCTTTTTGGCAGCGTATTCGTAGACAAAGAAAGCCGATTTGCCAATTCTTGTTCCTTTACTTTTAATTAAGGTCTTCTTGAAGAAGATGGAAGCAAGCAAAGTGTTGACGGTGAAATTTCGTCAACAGAAATACGCCGGATCACCTTTTGGTATCCCGTTGGGTTACCGGCCAGAAATTAATTGTATATTTAAAATTATGCTATGAAGTGTTTGTTGTATTTTTGAAAACATGAGAATAATGCTTGAATGAGAGGACACACGAAATTTATAGTGGTTCACTCTGTTAATGAAGAGCTACATCCACTTGTGTGTAATATTTCCCTTGGGCTCTTTTTGGATTACATAGAATCAACTCTCTATTCTTTGATTACATATGAAAAATAGCCAAAAATCCTCTCCCTCTTTCATTCGGGGCCTTGCCCCTTTTATAGCCCAGAGATTACTTCATGGATGGTTTTCCTTGGTAGGCCCATCCACTTAAGTAGTCTACTAGCCTATGAACCCAGACCCATAGCCTGTGACCACCTTTTTAACTGCTCACTCATCCAATTTGTCCCCTATTGCGGCTATGCACATCCCTCTTTAATCCTCCACTGTCCATTAAAGGGTAGTTTATGGGCTTGTAATTAATGCATGCATTACTGACATTCTTCAAACCCAGACGTAACTCCCTTGTCCACTTAGGCGCCTTTGGGGATGTGGACCCATGTTTATACGGTTGGCTTCCTATGAGGCCTCTCCTCCTTGGAAGAGTCGGCCATCTAGAGCTTCTCCTCTTTGGAAGGGGGTCTCTCCTCCTTGGAGGAGTCGGCCGTTCGGAGGCCTCTCCTCTCCTCCTTGGAAGAGTCGGCCACTTGGATGCCCCTTGGGGCTTTTTGCAAATTTAAGAATCTTCTTCATGGAGGCCTTTCCTCCTTGGAAGGATCGGCCTCATGGAGGCCTCTCCTCCTTGGAAGGGTCGGCCTCATGGAGGCTTCTCCTCCTTGGAGGTGTCGGCCATTTGGATGCCCCTTGGGGCACCTGGCAGGTTTAAGAACCTTTTTCATGGAGGCCTCTTCTCCTTGGAGGGGTCGGCCTCATGGAGGTCTCTCCTCCTTGGAGGTGTCGGCCGTTTGGATGCTCCTTGAGGCACTTGGCAAGTTTAAGAACCTTATTCATGGAGGCCTCTCTTCCTTGGAGGGGTTGACCTCATGGAGGCCTCTCCTCTTTGGAGGGGTCGACCTCTTCTCCTTGGAAAGGTGGGCCTCATGGAGGCCTCTCCTCCTTGGAGGCATCGGCTGTTCGGATGCCCCTTGGGGCACTTTGCAGGTTTAAGAACCTTCTTCATGGAGGTCTCTCCTCCTTGGAGGGGTCGACCTCATGGATGGGCCTTGGGGCTCTTGGTAGGTTTAAGAACCTTCTTTATGGAGGCCTCTCGTCGGCCTCATGGAGGCCTCTACTGTTGGGAATAGTGTCCTGAAAGCATGAGATGTAAAAGGATATTTATTATTTATTTAATAAAATAGTTTATTCATCATTTTATGTGCATATATTTATGAATATTTTATGAATATCAAATAAAATTCCTTGATTATTTATGTAACCTTAAACATGGTATATAAGTGTTATATACGAGAGGATAATGTTTAAGGATAATAATCAAAAGTAATTGTTCATAATGAATTTAATTAAAGTTCGGAATCTTTAATTAAAACATTATTAATACATGTCATTCCCATTTAGAATGGAACGGTGTTATCCGCACTGTTAATATGGCGAGATATTGAATGAGTGTATTTCGCATAATGAGATTATGTGGAACATGGACGCAGACACAATATGAATTTCTAATAATTTCCGTTAAGCATAGAAATTCTAATTGAGTCTACCGATGGTCATATATAGAATGATCTTAATCCTGAGTTCTTAACAAACTCCTATTTATGGATTTATGTCTTTTGATTTACTCGGTACGGATTCCGAGACCCTGAATCCTATTCCTTGTATTTTGGAGACATAATGAAATAGGTAGCTGGGAATGTTATTATACGAGATGGAATCCATTCCTTCTTGAGAAAGAAGCAGATAAATAATTCTCTTGAGTGTTGATTCGGTACTTGGATTAGTAAGAGCGCTCTGGTTCATGAATGTGTTTTATGAATCACTATCCATTAGAGAATCAATGGTACTCAAGGATAAAGATGTAATTAGAGAGGTTAACGGATTCTACCTGACTCTAATTATGAATTATTTATGGAGGATCGATCTATATGCAATGACTATATCAAATGGACACTTCACAGTTTAGAAGTAATTAATGTCTATAATTCCGAGAGTGCAATTCCAAGTTTATAGTGGAGTAACTATTGGAATTAATAGAATTAATTAATTAATTAAAGTGTTTAATTAATTATTAATTTTATTGGAGCTCAGAATTATAGGTCCATTAGTCCCCGCGTCGTCCTTGTAATTCTACCAGACACAAAGGGCAAAATGGGAATTTTAGAATTACGGAATTCTAAAATTAAATACTCGAAGAATAATTAATTGAGAATTAATTATTATTTAAATAATGAGATTATTTAAATTTGAATTTGAACATATCTAGATTTATCCATTTAAACTTATTTGATAAGTTGTTTAATTTAGAATTCAAATTAATTTAAGTTTGACTTAAATTCGAATTTGAATCTGAATTAAAATTGAACTACTGGATAATGGATAAAATATCTTCCTTCCTTATCTTATTTAGGTGCCACACACCTAAGGGATAAGGGGAAGGGATTTTTTGTTCCAAATTCAAAATTGGAGATAAGGATTTGATCCTATTTGAAGATTGACTTCTTCTCTTTAAA